>JAODPA010110391.1:0-19648 GCA_025585075.1 Nepenthes mirabilis
AATAAAATTAAAAATAATGCATCCCAAAATCCGAATTATTGTATGAATTAGAGAGCCACTTAGGATTTACTCACTGATTTATCATCTAAAAATTAAGTCAGATATTTTTTGAAGGAAATAGAAAAATGAGAGATGTAAGAGAATGTGAAGATGCATTTATATAGGGGATGTAAGAGGAGGATTAAGCTCCCGTAACACGCTTGACAAGGAGTGGCTTCGAGGTGTTCGAAGGACATGGCTTTGAAGTCTTACATTTGGTGAGTGGCTTATTAGGATGCACTCAACGTGGAGCAACTTAGAAAAGAATAGAAAGAGCTGTGTTAGAGAAAGAGAGCTTAATTCTTTCTCAATTCTTATAATTTGCTCGGGGGTTGATTCCGTTGAAGCTCAATCCCTTTTCTTGTGAAAGAAAAGGGTATTTGTTATGTTTCGTGGAGAAGGTATTTGTGACGACTCGAGTTTTGAAATATGATAATTAGGGTGAAACTGAATTAATAATAATCAAGGATTATGTTTAGAATGTGAAAAATTTAGTTCGGAAGTAGAAAGATGAAGTTAGGCCCTATAAGGTATCGGTTTCTAAGATATGGTTAATATGGGTAGTGAGGTTTTAGAATTTCAAAATATAATAATTGGAAGATAATTAAGTTGAGATAGGTGAATTGTGGTCAAAAGGTACGGGAGGAATCGCATTGAAAAGCCTAAAGTTTCGGGATTGGTAAATCGGGAATAGAAGTTGTAAACCAAAAACCGTTGATTCGTAAATAAGATTTCGGGTTTTAAATTATAATAATAATGGCCTATTAAGGTTATATAACCAAAATTATGGTCTAAGAATGTAAAAAATTGGGTTAGAATGGTCAAAATGGGTCTCGAATAGTAAAAATACGAAGTAGGCTTGCTGCAAGCTTGATGCATGCCTGACGTGCGTCCAAGTAGCGCTCGAGCACTTGAGAGGTGTCAAAATGCAAACACGGCTGCCTGATGGCTGCTCGAGGCAAGGTGGGAGCAAAGTAGTGGTACGAGGAGGGTGCTCGATGGCCGCTCAAGCACAATTTTGCAAAAAGGGAGCGCTCGAGAACCGCTCAACGAATAGACGCTCGAGCGCCCCGACTGATATAAAAGGGGTCGTGTGCGATTTCTTCAACATTTCGTGGTGATTCCAGCAAAGAACGGAGGGAGAGAAGAGGAAAAAGGGAAAAGAGAAAGAGGAATTCAGCCGTTTCACTCTGATTCAGGTAAAAATAATGGTAGATCAGGGTCAGACAAGTGTATTTCGGGCGTTATATACCATTTTTACAGTATTTTAATATCTCTGTAATTGTATTTATGCTCTAAAAGCACGTTTTTTCATATTTTGTATAAATAAAGCTTATTTCTCCTGATTAATAGGATAGATTTTATATTTACTTATATATACTGTAATATCTGGCTTCGATTTCATGTAAATGCATGTGTTTGGTATCCATTTTATGTTTGGAATATTTATCGAAACTTTAAGCACGAAAATGAAGGGATTTAATGTTTAAAATCTATAATTTCTGATATGTGACAATTAATTTGTAAAAGATTACTGTTCATGCTATGATTTATAACTGAGAAATTTACACGTAACCGCACTGTTAAATTTCTGTGGATTTCTGGAGTATTCTAAAGGATTAATGGAGAAATTCTTACTGATTTTTTAAGTTTGATGAGTTATAAGCTAAGAAAATGAGAAGAAACTATTTCTAATTCTCTCAATTAGGACCCAAGATTGATATACGGTCATGTGAGGTTCTCTAACATACCTTAAGATATTACGGTGGTAATCGGAGATAATTCCATCCATGGAATTATATGTAATCTGCCCTTCCTCGGGGCGTCATTAATATTGACTCTGGAGGTTAGAAATCCTCCATTAACTTTAATTTGTGTGCCCAAAAACACAATTAGTCCCTATATCGTTACCAATACTGGCATTTGATTGTGTGACAAAAATACAATCTATTCTTGATTATTCACCCCCTCGCCTAGTAGGGTACACTAGTTGGATCCCCAAGATATCAAATTAGAATTTTTTGAAGAAACACGTAAGTTTTGGAACTGTTTTATGAAACCGTTGTATGTTTAAATAGAATCATGCCTTACTCCTATTTTCATGAACTACTTTTATTCTTATGATCTAATATTAATGTGGTTTTCTACCTTAACATATTCATGTTCTAGCCTGAAAGTATGATTTATGTTTTCTGAGGCCTGTTTATATAGAACTATACTTTCCTCATGAATTATGTATATGTTTCTATTTCCCTGACAATTTCTATGATCTTCTATATTTATATTCTACTAATATTTTTGTAATCATTGTCTTATCGTATTTATACTTTAAATGTAACCGTATCCGCTTTGTTGCATTATATTTTACATGAGAGTATTATATTCTGCATGTTTTAGTACATTATTGGGTTTCGACTCACTGTTTTATTTTTTTCCTTCCAAATAAGGATATAGAGAAGATACTGGATGATTAGGTCTAATTTGAGATTAGTAAGGAAGGTTCTAGAGTCTTAGTAAAGCCTCAAAGATTATCTTGAAGTATTTTAAAAAATCTGATAGTTCTGCATGTTCTATAGAGTTTTGTAAAAGAAATTATATATAAATAATTGTAACATATTCAGTGAACTGTTAGAATTGTATTTATACTTTTATAGGTTTCTGTTAAGGATATAGATGCTTCCGCTATATATTTTTTAGTTTCTGTATAAGTCCTAAACGGTATCTCTTGTCTAAATTCTGGTATAGTGGATAGAGTTGTTAAGTTGAAGCCATAGATGGCACTTGTGATCCTGTTAATACATGTTGTAGGATATAAATTATGATATTTGGTTAGTTATATACTTATACTGGTCCTGTGATTATGTCATGGTCATAAGTCAGAGGTTTGAATATCGAGTATGCTCTATATATGGTATTTATTATAGGATGTATTTTGGTATCTGTCTAATTTTAGATAGAATTCTACAAAAATTTTTATAAAATTTACGATTTTGAATTTATAGATTCTGTTTTGTATCTGTCTGACGGAGGGTCCCATGAGAATAGGATATGTTTCGTTACAGTTTTGGCACAAAGGCTCATGACAGGTGTCTAGCCAAGATTTGCTCGTCTACTCCAGCGATGGTCATGGTCACCGTGTTAGTTGTCGCCTTGTGATGGTAATGTGACTGCTATAGGTCATGGCTGATATTAGCCAAGTTGCTCTGGCATAGATAGGCTGTAATTGCTGCTGGTAGGCAAATGAGGTGGCTTTTTAGGGTTGACTTTAACCACCATTGGCTGGTGGCTACTGCATCGGTATTTTCTACACTGCCAGACTGTTGCTACTAAGCGACAGGGTTGACCTGGGTTGTGATTGGTTGAATTGCAGAGGTCATTTGCTGGTCCTGGCCTATTGTTTCTCTATGGACCTACTCACAATAAAAGGGCTAGTTAGGCGGCTACCTAGGCTTTGCTATGCATTGGGCTTCATTGGCAGGTGGGCGAGCTGCTGGATTGGCCCATGTTGTGACTAGACCCATCACTAGCCCCCCATGCCGAAGAGCTGGGTCTCTCTAGTCCCAGCATGTCAAATAATGGGACATTGCCTGCTATGCTTGCTCACGCATCCCTTCTTGAGATGCCTCAATTGTCGATTTTCGAGGACTGTGCTCCTTGCCCAGGCATCTTGCAACTTTTCGTACGATGACACAAGGATTTGATGCCCTGTTTGGAAAGATTTTGTTCTGAATTGAGGCTAAGTGTTGATTCCTTGTTGGTTGTTATTTGATGCGTCTTTTCAGTGGGAGGTTACCAACCTTCTCCCTTGGCTATAAATGGAGGGGCTTTTTACTCTTTACCTCAAGGTTCATCGTCATACCAGCTAAGTGATGTGGGAGTCCAAAGTCATCTTGGGCCCTCCAATGTCTTGCACTGGGATAGGATGGAGTTCTAGAAGGTTTAAAGATACGCTTGACACTCATGGTGTTGCCTCTACACTGCCTGTTCTTGTGCCGCCTGGACCATACTCTGACTGTTCTCGCGCCGCCATGCTTAGCAACTTAGTTGTAGGGTCTCCTTTACTCTCCACCTCTGTCCGACGTTTGGATGTCCTCCTTTGGAGGGGTCCTCGGAGGAAAAGAGTTTCCTAAGATTCTCTTGGATCTGAAGAAGTGGCCTTGCCCTTGGTCTCTTTCCTAGTGGTTGTCACCAAAGCTTGCTGGAGGTGGAGCTTTTGAGTGAGAAACTTCCCTGACGCTGATGGAGGTGTTTTGTCTCTCAATGTTAGAGATTTGCTTTCCATTCATCTCATATGGTGCCTGGTTTCTAGTTGGGATATTCGATGGGTAGGTAGAGGAAGTCTACGTAGTGTTTCATCCGCGGCTGCCCTCCCTATACTTGTCTTCCCCGAACCAGTTTTCACGCGTGTGTCATTGGTTTTTTTCCCTATGTATTTTACATTATTTCTTCTACTATGTACTCTTGTCGCTGTAAATTTTATACTTTGTAAAAGAAATTAATAAATGAAACCACTGAGTATTTGCCTTTTTCTTGAGCAATTGGAATATTGTCTCCTTGTTTCTTGCATAACTTAATGATTGGAGCACCTTCATACCTTTTTGTGTGACCTTCCATCCAACAGTTAGACGACTAGGCAATCGATGGATCAATATTCCAATGACTTACCTCTTGGTCGGCCGTCCAAGTGTTCGGCTTAGAGGCCAACCGGGCAGATTAGTGTCGAGCCCGCCAGGGCCATGCACGGTCTACTTCTGCCTTGGACAATGGAGTGTTAGGGTTTCATGATTTTATCAATCAAAACATCATTGCGCCTTGATGGCGATGGCGAGCACTGCACTACCAGGTCATGATGACACTTAGTGAAAAGGTGCGACGCTACGTAATGATGCCATGTATCATTGTTGCTGCAGAGGGTGTGTTGCTTCGATGCTTTCATACAACATTGTTTCTGGTGGGGGCATCACCTATTTTGGCACTAGCCCCCAGGCTATTTCTTCACCTCTTTGAGGGCATCATTTCTTCTACTAGTTACACTTCTTTGCCAATTTGGGCAATCTGAATGGATTCTCAATGTGTCTCTGCCATCTAATCGACCATGTCCAACTGGGACGTGAAGATTCTGATCGGCAAGGGATACTTCCATGGCTTCATCTCGTTCATGGTTCTTGGTGCTGGTGAGGCAGCTTGCTCTCCTCTGGGTTCAAGACCGTTGACGAGGAGCATCTATGAGTTGGCCTTCGAATCTCGATTCAAAGGTAACTTCGTGAGATTCTAGTATCCCTAGCGATCACGAAGGCTTGCCTGCTTCTAGACATTGTCCGGTATCTGGTTATCCTGTTTGCCTTCTTTCGTGTCGGGTAGCTCACCCTAGATGCCTAGACCTTGAGGGTTCTCCTCTAGATCAAACAAGAGGGTGATTGTGTTTCCTTTGTTTCTTGCTCTCAACTCCAGCTAAGTGCGAGGACAGGGTTAGCGAAGGGCTAGAAGTCTTGCTTTTTCTTCCTAGAGGTCGACTCCGAATGCCGGGCCCCAAACATATGGGGTCGAATCAACAACTTCTATGCCGCAGATCTCCTACTACATGAGGCAGAGATGGGCCAACCGGTGACGGTGCTGGTTGAAGGGAACCTTGATGCCCTTCGTATCATCGAGGAATGGGTTTCTAACAGGGCCTTGGTTGGAGGATCGGTAGAGGTTTTGTCGGAGGAAGGTAGACCCTCTGACGTGCAGACTTCCCCTGAGGAGCCATTGGACAAGCCGGGCATTGGGGAAAGTTACCAAAAGCTTTTGGAGGCCTACACCCAGGCTCTAGGTCAGATAACTTCTCTTGAGGATGAGCTTGAGAGGACTCTTTGGGAGCTTGCCAACCTCCAGCGCGAGCGCGACCATGCTCGGCTCATGGGTGAGCCCTGGTCCTTTGTGTCATCGGCGGATAGTCAAGAGTTAGGGCCGCGTCGTCGAAGACCTCGAGGTGGCCATTCTAGTAGGCCGTAGGCAGGACCTCTTCTTCTTTTTCTCTCTTTTTTTGGGCTAGAAGATGCCCTTGAATGTAATTATGGAATTTTAATGGAATGCCTCTGTTACCTTGAGCAATGTCGTGTGATGAGCGCCGTATATTTTGGCCATTAGACTTTCAGTGAGGCTATATGTTGTCATAATTGCCGCTTTGGCTGACGAAACGTGCATCCTGAGGCCTACATGTTCACATTTATTACTGAGGAGATGGTTTGATTGACTAGTATCATTACTGGCGTGTGGTGTCCACGTGCAAGAAATCAAGGTGTCAGACTTTCTTAACCGACGGTGGGAAGGAAGGAGTCGCGACGCCTCATAGGTAGACACTCATTGCTGCCATTATGAGGGCAGCCATTCAACTTCCCATGAGACATCATTTTTGGATCAGGGCTTTCGTCTATTTAAACTGCGTTCCCTTCACCATTTCCCACATTTTGCTTTCGTCTTCAAATTGTAGCGAACCTCTCTTCATCTACTTCCTCATTTTACTTCACCAGCCATGGTTTTCAATGATGTTAGAGCAATTCGATAGATTCTCACTGCTGATGATGTCCAGTCGTTGCTCTCTCAGTTTAGGGTTCCAATGAGCACAATGTTCTTACTGCCGGGCGAAGATAGTAGGACCTATTCTTTGTCAGAGGGTTTCATCATAGTGTATGAGATCCACCTGCGGGGAGAACTTCACTTTCTAGTGCCACTAGAGTTATATGCAATTCTTATGGATCTGGGGGTGCCGGTGGTGATCTTATGCTCAACGCCGTTCGGTACCTTATGTTTCTTTGCGTCTTCTCTCGCTGCCATGGCTATAGGTTCAGCACCTCGTCGGTGAGAGCAATTTTCACCTTTTCCCAGAAAGTGGACTGGATTTTGCCATCTCCTCACTCTAGTTTGGACTTCAAAGGGGTGAATCCCGATTCGATCAATCACTGGAAAGCTATTTCTTTTACTTGGTGGTTCCTTCTGATTGGGCCGTTTCCAATGAGTGAGGGAGAGTGTGGCCTGGTCTCACTAGGTCTTTGGATGAGCATGAGAAGACCCAGGAGAAAGCTCTGATGAACCTCGTCTAGGCTAATGCCAGGGCATTGGCTAACCGTAGTGCCCTTTGCTGCCACAGCATGGGGGCCAGCCCTTGAGGAGACGATCACTGGTTAAAGGAAACTGAGGGCATTGGTCATTCAAGAGCCTTCCAACCGGCTGACTAAACAGTGTTGCTCCTCCCTCAATGACTCTTGTTTAGATTTTGCTTTCTCTTCTGGAGAGGACAATGCCATGTTGGAGCAGGTGTAGAGATTTTGGAGAACTTCGAGGAGGGTGACCCCTACTCTTGCCTCCTCCTCGAGCCAAGCATTTGGCTCTACTGGGGGTGTAGATGGCGCCTGGCGCTTAGTGGCTCCTATGCCAACTTTAGGCTCTTGGAATGTCAATGCTAGAGTTGAACAGATCTCCGTGCTTGTGTTGGCGCAATATGGGGTCCCAGCCGATGCTGAACCTTTGTGCGAGGAGACAACGCTTAGTGTTTCCACCGATACCATCGAGGGGGCTTTCTATGGAGGTTGGATGGTAGATGCTCTACCCGAGCTGACAATTGAGGCTACAATGGGTACAAATATAGTGTCCATCCATACGGCGAATATGTCTGGTGATATTCCTAAGGCAGTGGATGTCCGCTCGGCAGATGAAGTTGATGAAGTCGAGGGAGCCACTGAATACATTGAGATCGCCGAGGGGCCTCCATCCAAAGCAATCATTGCCATCAATGCACCTCCCTCTAAGGCAATCAAGATTGTTGAGGCGCCTCCTTTTGACCTTCCGGAGCATGGAGTCCAAGTGGCGATGGCTGCTGGGGACATTGTGGAGGAAATGGTGGTGCCACCCCCTGAGTTCCCAAGGTCTAAAGGAGGTAGGACTACTGGAGTCGAGGAGGCTGTGAGGTTACCTAAGGTTGACCCAAGCTGTCTATCCTTAGAGGAGCTTTCATTTGCTGCGGTACTCTTTAAGCTTCTCTTTGACCTTTCTCTGCTTTTTACTTGATCTGCCTAATGTGCTTTCTGCCGGTAGGTACAGAAGAAGGCTTTCCAACTCACGGTAGCCATTGGCAATCTAGCCCGGACACATGTCAGCATGGGAGAGCATAAAGCCATGGCCAAGGAGGTGAGGAGCAGATTGAGGCCCTCAAACATGAGCTATGTGAGATTGGGGTGAAGATCACTTCCCTTGAGGAGTCGCTTTGCAAGTTTCAGGAGCATTAATTCCTTCTTCGAGGACATTGCCCTAGGCTTGAGGGTTAATTGAGGGCCTCCATTCCAACGGAGGTGGTTGGCAAGGTGCTGGAGGACTTGTAATGGGATGGCATCAATCTCTACAGTTGATTGGCGCAGTTGGCTGCCTTAGACTTTCTTGTCTTTCTTCTTTATCCGATGAATGCCAGTGCCAGCCAAAAGTTGGATCTGTTGGCCCCTACCAAAGGGATGGCCCGACATTTGTCCTCCTAGCTAAGTGTCCTTCAGTCGCCAAGCCACCCTTCTTCGAATCGCTAGGCTCCTCTTTTCTTCCCTTTTTTGTTTTTGTTATTTTTTTTTATTAGGGTGAATGGCCCCCCTTGTATATTTGGAATATTTGTAATAAAATCAACCAGACTGTTGTGACCTTTGTGGCTGTTTGCTTGCATTTTCGTGTGGAACTTCTTTCCTTAGTTTGGTCAGCTAAGCATTGTCGCTATCGTCGCCAGTCTTGTCTTGGGCACATTTGGAAGGTTGTGCTCATTCCCTTGGGGAACATCGCAACACCTTGATTCCGTGGGGTGCTGTCCTGTAAGTAGGACGTTGTCGCACGTCTGAGAATGAGCTTTGCTAGGGCTAGCTGGGTTTCGAGACCGCAGCAGTCAGACCCTAGCTGTGACGGACCGTATTATTCTGTCAAAAATCCGGCAGAGTTTTGTCTAAAATACGGACACCCACCAATACAAAAACATGTACAATCTCTTGTACAACACAAAATACATCCAAATAATGCTAACAACCGCATCAATAAAAACAATACACAAAAGCACACAAAATCTAATTGCCACATATAACTCATGACTCCAACACTGTGTATGTAAATACAATATTAGCCAAAGAGAGATGCCACTAGGTATGTAACGGTCCAGATTCTAGAACATAGAAAATTTTAGTCATCATGTCCATATAATTCGATCAATGCCAGTTGACCAAAAAATGTAATAAGAAAAGTATATCGGTAGTTCGGCCCTTGCATGATGAAAAGAAGTCCGGATTTCCTTGATAAAAATCGAGTCTGGCTTTTACTTGAAAAAGAGAAGTTCGGCTTGTCCCTTAGTATAAAAGAAGTTCAGTTATTCTTTAGTACAAAACAAGTCCGGCTCCATTATTATCAAGACTATCCACTTTAAAGAAAATCAAAACCGGCCTTGAACATGTTTTGAAATCGGGTTTTGTTCCATTGAAAGTTGGAGTACATTATATAAATGTAAGGTCGATGTAGTCTTGAAGGACGGAGTGGCTTTGTATATTGGAGGCCGGAGTAGTTTATGGGAAACCCAAAGTTGATAATCCGGTCAACAAGTGTTGACCGGAAGTGTGTAGAAGGAATTGAATGTGTTTACATGAGAAAGCTAAATCCTATTAAGTTCAGTGAACCAGGAATTAATTCAGAAATCTAAATCCCGTTAAATTCAGTTAATTAGGAATTAATGAATTCCTTGGAAATGTAAAATCATAAATGATATAATTAATAAGGAAACTTTTTAAAAAATATAGAGCCATAAATAAGAAATATTCACCCTATATTGCCAATTATTAATAATAGTTATTAGACCTAAGGCCTATAAATAAAAATTAGAGGAGTAAAAAAAAGGCACACAATAGAGTTGTTTGTAAAGAAAGGCCAAAATATCAAGGCAAAGTAGAAGAAACTCAGGTAGGAGTAAAGATCAAGGTAAGGTAGAAGAAACCCAGGTAAGAGTAAAGATCAAGGCAAGGTAGAAGAAACTCAAGCAAGAATACTCACCCTGTTTTAAAGTTCATGATTATGCATGTTTGCTATACGAGTATATCTATTATTCTTATGAAATTATGTTTTAGTATATATGAAGTTTATTCTGTTCATTTATTTGATATTTTTATAAACTTATGTTTTAGTAGGTATGAAATTTTTTCTATGTATGAAATCTGTTCTGTTCATCTGATTTAAGGAAGAACTGTTCTGAATTGCATGTTTAAAAATCCGGATACTTATGATGTTCGATTTTATTCTGTTTGATGTATGATTATATAAACTTTAATAATTTTATGTTTAAGAAAAAGAGTTTCGTCCTTTTAAAGAAAAAGTACTCCGTCCGTTTAAGAAAAAGAGTTTCATCCTTTCAAGAAAAAGCACTCCGTCCTTTTAAGAAAAAGCACTCCGTCCTTTTTAAGAAAAAGCACTCCGTCCTTTTAAGAAAAAGCACTCCGTCCTTTTTGAAGAAAAAGTACTCCGTCCGTTTAAGAAAAAGAGCTCCGTCCTTTTGAAGAAAAGGTACTCCGTCCGTTTAAGAAAAAGAGCTCTTTCCTTTTGAAGAAAAAGTACTCCATCCGTTTAAGAAAAAGAGCTCCGTCATTTTAAGAAAAAGCACTCTGTCCTTTTTGAAGAAAAAGTACTCCGTCCGTTTAAAAAAAAGAGCTCCGTCCTTTTGAAGAAAAAGTACTTCATCCGTTTAAGAAAAAGAGCTCCGTCGTTTTGAAGAAAAAGTACTCCGTCCGTTTAAGAAAAAGAACTCCGTCCTTTTAAGAAAAAGAACTCCGTCCTTTTAAGAATAAGCACTCGGTCCTTTTGAAGAAAAAATATTCCGTCCGTTTAAGAAAAAAAGCTCCGTCATTTTGAAGAAAAAGTACTCTATCTTTTTTAAAAAAAGAGCACCAGCCTTTTTAGAAAAAAAAAGAACTCCGGCCTTTTTAGAAGAAGAATTCTGTCTTTTTGAAAAGCACTCGGTCCTTTTGAGAAAAGAACTCTATCTTCTTGAGAAAAGAACTCCGGCTTTTGAACTCTGGTTTCTGTTGAAAAGATCTCTGGTTTAAAAAAAAAACAAAAAGGACTCCGACTTTTAAGAAAATAACTTCGGCTTTAAGATGATTAAAGGATAAGTTATATGAACTTCAATTGATGAAATTAAGAACACGGCTAATGTATGTAATCCGGACAGTAAGTGGAACTCTATAACTTTCGACTTTTGAACTATGAAGGATGGCCATCAAAAGATATGAACTATGAATCGAGTCTCCATTAAACTTGCTGTTTAAGATGGATGAAGGATATTGGAGTGACACTCGAGGATTGCCTCCTGGGCCACGGGAGGAAACTTTTGGTGGCATAAGACTTTTGGACTACAGCCCCGTATGCCAGGTTAAAGGCATTACCTTCCGCCTCGGGGAGCATAATGAGAGGATACGACTTTAGGTTGTGGGGTTATACACAACCCATCCTCGATATTGTCCGCTCCCATCCAATCTCTAAAGATGATAAGAATTTTGAATTTTTTTATGGATTTTCAGAAGACAAGATAATAAGAATAAGAAATAAAGAAGAAACGACATTATGATTTTCGTGTGCTATATTATGCTGTGAAACTCTGTTTTGATCCGATTATATGTATATTTTTATTTTCTGCATGTGAGTATCTTGTTGGGTTTTATAGTTCATTCTTACTGCTTTTCAGATGAAAAAAGGCTTATGGAGGACGAAATTGAATAAAACCATATGATATAGCTAGATGGCATTGTTCACCGGAGCTGATTAATGAAGAGTTTAATTTATGTCTTTTTGATGTTTTTTAGAAGACTTGTATATTAGTTCCGCTGTATAAGAAACTATGAATATCAATATGTTTCCGTGATTTTCTTTTTGGGTAATGATATTGAAAAGTTTAGTAAGCATCTCAGACTTTTAAGTCCGGCTAACCTTAATGTTGACCGGCTTGGTTTGAAATTAAAATCGGAAGGCCAGTTCATGCAGTTTGGACTCAAACAATCCTGTGTAAAAGAAAAGAAAAATTTTTATGTCCACCTAATTATTATCTATTAATTTATTTTAAGGCAAAGAATTAGGCTTGACGGCGGCTTTATGCGTGGAATAAGGCCGGTCCGTCACAGTTGGTATCAGAGAGAGAACTGAGATACTTTAGGTTCATTTGAATCAATAAGGAAACTTAGGACATGATCAATTAAGGCAAGAAGAGGGTAAGTTTTAGTTATGCTTTGGATGGAGACAATTGTGATAGCTATCTTTAGACTAATTGACTAACGAAAATGTTCTTTTCAGACATTAAAATCGTCCCTGAAGTCATGTCTAACAGAGGAAGGCAAAACGTACAGACCAACAACTCTACGGATCGGGAGGCAAGGTACTTGAACCTGTTAGACAGAATGACTGAAGTTATAGAAGCCTTGACTCTACCAATTCCACCAACTCCGGTGAACACCACAATTCCTGTCCATCAGGAGAGGTCGGTTTACGATCGTTTTACCAACGAGCGAGTTCCTGAATTATCAAAGAAACCTGACCCGTTGAAGGTAGACACTTGGATCCAACGACTGAAGAAGGTGTTTGCAATAATTAAGTGTCCTACTGGAGATATGGTTCTTTATGCCACCCATAAGCTGACGGGTGAGGCCCACCACTGGTAAAAAATGCAGAAGAGAGTTTTCAATGTGTCAGATCGGGTTATTAGTTGGGAAATATTTGAAGCAGCATTTTTGGAGAAATATTTTTCTACTAATCTTCATGGACAGAAGGAGGATGAATTTCTTCGTGTAAGGTAAGGTACTCTCTCTGTGGCGGAGTACGATGTAAAGTTTACAGAGTTATCTCGCTATATTCCTTATATGGTGGAAAACCAGGAGAGGAAGGCTATGAGGTTCTTTCAGAGATTAAGGGATGATATTAGGAGGCACCTTTCAACTCTGATGTTGGCCACGTACGGAGAGGTGCTCGAGAAGGCTGTTATCTATGAAAAGGAGCTGGAGAGAGGAGCATTTCTCAGGCAAAGGACATTTAGTCAGACTTCAAGGGCTAGTGCTAGTGGAGGCCCTTCTAAAAAAGCAAGACCATCGAGGTCCAGTGGGGAGCAGAACCGATCCATACAAATTTCTTGAACTCCGATTAATAATGCATGTGATCATTGCGAAAAATCACATGAAGGAAAGTCTTGCTATAAGAAGTTAGGGGTTTGTTATAACTGTGGCCAGACTGGACACATGATCAGAGATTGTCCACTCGCCAAACAAGCCCCAGGATTTAAGTCTCCTATTCCAACTAAGATGTTTGTTGTTTCTGCAAAAGAGGCCGAAACCTCTACGGAGGTAGTGGAAGGTACACTTTCTATCTGTGGCACTTCTAGTCATGTGTTTTTCGACTACGGATCCACCCACTCATTTGTCTCCCATGAATTTACAAAATATCTTACGACCCTCCCTCAAGTTCTGGCTGCCCATTAATGGTCGCCTCACCCACGGGGTCGTTTGTAATTTTAAATGTAGTGTATTCGGAGTGTTCAATAGAATCAAATGGATGCGTGATGCCTGTTAATCTAGTTTTGCTAGAAATGAAAGACTTCGATACAATCTTGGGAATGGATTGGTTAGTCAGATATCATGCTAAGATTAATTGTTTCCAAAAAAGAGTAGAATTCACTATCCCTGGAAACAAGCCTTTCTATATTCAAAGAGTCCGGCGTAAAGAAGCATCTTGCTTCATTTCGGCCCTTCATGCCAGGCACTTGATTGGTGATGGGTGTCAAACTGATCTAGCCTTCGCTAATGTGACTACTGAAGGCCAAGAATCTCTGGCCAAAGAGATTCCTGTGGTGTGAGAATTCGAAGACATATTCCCTGATGAATTACCTGGACTGCCACCCCAGCGAGAGTTGAAATTTAGAGTAGAATTGATGCCAGGATCAGCACCAATATCCAAAGCACCATATCGGATGGCACCGGCCGAACTTAAAGAATTGAAATAGTAACTGCAGGAATTACTAGATAAAGGTTTCATACGGTCGAGTATGTCACCATGGGGAGCACCAGTTCTCTTTGTAAGAAAGAAGGACTGGACCATGAGATTATGCATGGATTATAGTGAACTGAATAAAATTACCACCAAGAACAAATATCCTTTGCCAATGATTGATGACCTCCTTGACCAATTACAAGGAGCTTGCATATTTTCAAAAATCGACCTTAAATTTGGATATCATCAGCTTCGGATCAGAAGGGAGGATATAGCAAAGACTGCGTTCCGGACTAGATATGGGCACTATGAATTTGTAGTGATGCCTTTTGGGTTGACTAACGCTCCAGCTGTATTTATGGACTTGATGAACCGAATTTTTCAACCATACCTGGACAAGTTTGTGATCGTCTTTATTGACGACATCTTTGTGTATTCGAAAAGCTATAAGGAACATGAGGAGCGTTTACGGACTACACTCCGGACCCTTAGGGAACACCAGTTGTTCGCCAAATTGAAAAAGTGTGAATTTTGGTTAGAGGAAATGGGATTCCTTGGACACGTCATCTCCAAAGAAGGTATTTCTGTCGACCCTGAGAAAGTGAAAGCCGTGGTAAAGTGGAACCGGTCGACCTCTGTGACCGAAGTAAGGAGCTTCTTAGCCTTGGCTGGATATTACAGACAGTTTGTGAAAAACTTCTCCCAAATCGCCTTACCACTCACGCAGTTAACAAAGAAGGATGCTAAGTTTGAGTGGACTGATACTTGTGAAGGGAGTTTCCAGGCACTTAAAGACCGGTTAACTTCTGCTCCGGTCCTGACCATTCCAAATGGATCAGGAGGATTGATTGTTTATTGTGATGCCTCAAAAATTGGGTTGGGCTATGTTTTAATGCAGAACGGAAGGATAATTGCCTATGGTTCGTGACAGTTGAAAGACCATGAAAGAAATTACCCAACTCATGATCTAGAATTGGCTGCAGTAATGTTTGTACTAAAAATCTGGAGACATTACTTGTATGGTGAGAGATTCTTGATCTACTCCGATCATAAAAGTCTAAAATATTTATTTTCTCAAAAGGAACTGAACATGAGGCAGAGAAGGTGGATTGAATTCCTGAAGGACTATGATTATGAAATCCGGTACGAACCAGAGAAGGTCAATGTAGTTGCCGATGCACTAAGTCGGCAACCTGGTATCTTGGTAAGGATGCAAGTTAAACAAATGGAGATGTTGGACTGTCTAATATACTATGACATCCAACGTTATGTGCTAAATTATGATTTTCGTATGCTAAATTATGCTGTGAAACTCTATTTTGATCCGATTATATGTATGTTTTTATTTTCTGCATGTGAGTATCTTGCTGAGTTTTATAGCTCATTCTTGCTGCTTTTCAGATGACAAAAGGTTTATGGAGGACGAAATTGAGTAGAACCATATGATGTAGCTAGATGACATAGTTGGCCGGAGCTGATTAATGAAGTGCTTAATTTATTTCTTTTTGATGTTTTTTAGAAGACTTGTAAATTAGTTCCACTGTATAAGAAACTATGAATGTTAGTATGTTTTTGTAATTTTCTTTTTGGGTAATGATATTGAAACGTTTAGTAAACATCTCAGACTTTTAAGTCCGGCTAACCTTAATGTTGACTGGCCTGGTTTGAAATTAAAATTGGAATGCCAGCTCATGCAGTTCGGCCTCAAACAATCCTGTGTAAAAGAAAAGAAAAATTTTTATGTCCACCTAATTATTATCTATTATTTTATTTTAAGGCAAGGAATTAGGCTTGATGGCGGCTTTATTCGTGGAATAAGGCCGGTCCGTCACAAGGTACCTATTACAATTCACAATAACCTGCGGAAATATAATAAATTCAAACAACAGTAGAAGCTAAATTATCTAATTATCAGCCTTACGTACAATATACATTAAGATTTCAAAAGAAATATAAATATGTATATATACAGTTTTTCCATGATATAAATAAAATTACAAATTATAAGTTTTTAACATGATTTTCCAAATCCAAGCCTAGACCACTTCGAATCTCTTCGTTGTCCCATCAGGTTAAACAGACATGTGCTAATCTGGAGATAAGGAGAAATAAGAGTAAGTTAGTTGCACAACAAGTGCAATATAATTAATGCGGTAAAAAATATAAGCAAAATAAAGTAGGATGGGGATATACGAGCACAATGAGGATACGTAAATATAAGACGTTATCGATTATACTTTTGAGGTACAATTAACTTTTCACGTTTTATCATTCTTCTTTTTGGGATGTAAATTATGCGTAATTACTTATTTTTGCAGATCAAGACCAGTAAGTTTTATTAGCTAAACGTGCAGGATAACGAGAAAAGGAATGTGTTACTCTACACATGCTAACACATAAAGGCTACATTTTAGGCCTGCAGCTACTCGGCAATCATTTATCATATCGGCTACATGTTATGCTTAAAATTACTCGGCCATCACATATGCCCCCATGTTCCCCGGGGCCCAGACACAGTTACTTATCCTTTCACAGTAATATTCTAAGGCTTGCTAAGAGTATCACCCACTATAATATACGGCCAGGATAATTCTTGAGTCTCTACTATAATACCGATGGCATGCCTAAGGATATTATTATCCATAACATAAATCCGTGGCCCTAATTTTATGATTTCTTATTCCTTTGAGGGAAAGTTCACCATACTTTTTTCATCGCAATTTTCTCCATCCAAGAGAACAATTCAATCATATATCCGATTGTGAAATTTCTCTTCAAATACTTGCACGATTTTTATCTTTCTTTTAGATTTAAATATTCTCATGACTTAATTTACATACATGAACATCGTAATGTATGAAAATGGTAGAAATTCTTACCATCATAAGCCAAACATGACTTTAAATCTTTCGGACAATATTTTCTTCACAATTGGTTAACGAATATATTTTTCAAAATAAACAATTAAATATATGCAAATATATATGCAACTTAATTAACAATTAAACAACGTGAGAATTATGTATAATTTACTAAAAAGACTCAGGTAAATAGTATCTACGTGTGAACTGTACCCGATTGTGCATACTGGACGATTCTTAAAATTTCGGACATCCAATGTGTAAATTAATTAATTCTGGATGGTGTAATCATAATCTCAAGCCAATTTATGCATAATTTTTTAAGTAAATGCCTAAACGAGGTCCGGGCACATCCTAGGGTTCCGACGAATGAAAATACACCTAAAACTACCAAATTTGATACCCAATCGTTAAATTAATTTATATAGGGTATAGGTAATGATATTCTAGTCCTAATTTATATAAAAACCCCAAAAATCGGAGCCCGAAACTACCCGGGCGTGGGATAAGGGTTTACGTGCGAAAATCGGTTGAAATCCACAAATTCGGACATGAAATTCATATATATGCATAATTAAGTTATGTGTATCATATATGCATGTACAAGCCAGGTATTGGGATAATAATATCCGAAGGGAATCAAATGAAAACCAAAAAGAATGGAAGAGAAGGGTATAGATGCACTTGCATTAACCCGATCTACCACTTCTCTAGCTAGCTTGAAGTCAAAATCGGATCTGAAAGCCTCCATTTCCTCATCTTCTTTGTGCAGTTTCTCTCATCGCGTGCTGTTGCTGCTCGACCATCCAACAGCCGACGACCACTAGCACACATCCATTGGCACCACCTCCTCCTCATAGCCACCGCCTTCCCAGAAAAACTATAGCGACCCAAGCTCAGATCCTCGAACCCGACCCGGACCGTCACGATGAAAGTCTCGAATCATTCCCAATTTCAAACATTACACATCATTAATTAACTCAACATCATAAAAATATCATCAATGATCCTCATAAATGCATTATAAATTAAATATCCATAATAACAATAATAATAATTTTAATAAATGATATCGATGTCCCAAAATACCAATTTTTATAAAGGAAATCTAACGAAAGTCGAACAACAACTAAATCAAAATTCTTAAATCTCCGTCTGGAGAGCCTCAATCTCTGAGATCACTTCTATCTGGAGTCTACTCTCGCGATCTCTTCTATCATGGTGTCAATCTGTTTACTCTAGAGCCAAGAAAACACAATGGTGAGCCAAAGCCCAGCAAGTGATAATAATAAAAAATGGTATACAATAATAACAATTTCGGATACCAACTACAAAGTCTCAACATCACTCTAACCATCCACTATATCTGAGCAAATTACAATACGTCGTAAATACGACTCTAGGCAAAATAGGTCCCACAAGATCCGCCCATCCAAAAACAACAAGAGTGCTAATAAACAACGGTAATCCCTTGGAGTCCGATATCACGAATAAGTGGGGATTTTCTGGTCCGAATGTCAGCGTGAACGACCTGAAAATCAAACAACAATAATAACATGGATTCCACAAAATCTGAATATCGTAAAGTCTAACCCATGGATCTACAAAATATAACTCGTGGATTCAACCGAATCACAAACTCATTAGATATCAATAATAATGAAATATCACAATGAATCTCATTGGACCTTATTCTACCATAGTGACCCAAAGGCCGCGTATTTACGCCTCCAATGGCTGGGTAAGTGCAACGAGGTTATCCATGGTATCCAACTACCCCTACAGTCCTCCCAGGGGCTGTACCTGTAGCCTGTTGATACCACCTCCGATACCCCTTGCCAATGATATTTCAGATATCATCTCCTACGATGGTCACTAGGTTATAAGTATTCATCTCGACTCACTGTACGAGATAACAAGAATTTGATTATCAGCTCAAATTGAGGTCACCACTGTACGAGATAATAAAAATCTCCTTAGATCTTATTCTGCCACCGTGAACCAAAGGCCGCGCATTTATGCCCCCAATAGTTGGGTAAGTGCAACGAGGTCATTTATAGTATCCAACTACCCATACAATCCTCACAGAGGTTGTACCTGTAGTATGCTGAAACCATCCGTGATACCCCTCGTCAAATGATATCCTTAATATCATCTCCTACGATGATCACATGGTTATAAGCATCCCTCCACGATAAACATACCTCATTATCACCATGATACGAAAATCAGTATCGGATAAGTGTAGATCACGCTAAGGTATCGTAGCCTCCCATTCGATTAGATACCTTAGTGTTTTTATACGCTTTCCTTAACCTTGACCGTAGGAAACCAATAATTCAAATACTCACACAACCGAGTATAACGCAAAGAAAGCTTTGCAACATCAACGATAGGAACTTCGTTCGGTGCTGACACAGACCGTACTCACACAATCAAATGTAACACAAAGGAGTGTATCTCAGAATGTCCAACGGAGATACATGGATCGAGATATGATCGACTCAATTACTTCACTATTTTTCCATTTTATTCCGGAGCGATGCCTACAACTAAGCCAACGATATTTTTATTTCAAATTCCATCCCCAACTAATTTTACAAGGTTTCAACAAATTAATTGGCAATATTTATTTCTTCATATAATCAGTATCACTCCGAACACAGACCAATACACATTTATACATGCAATATACACAAAGTGTAAATATCCTCTATACTCTTTACCATCTTTATTCT
>JAODPA010110402.1:0-19645 GCA_025585075.1 Nepenthes mirabilis
GGTAACCGGGCTCCTGGGTCTAGGACTCGGTCGCGTAAGATTGCGGGAGGTGCGTCGCTCTTGCTCAAAGTGTTGTGATCACCAAGTTGAGGTCCTAGCCCACGACCATTGTAGACGGAGGGTGCTCTCTTCTGTTGAAGAAGGTCGCCACACGCCTGCGATTCTTTGCCCCCTAAGGTTTTGTTGGCCGTAGAGTGGGGACTCAAGGAGCCCCCATGCCTATTGCTCTGACCGCGTGGGTCGTTGGCGTATAGCCTCTGTGATGGATCGCCTAGATCCCGTGTCTCAGCCTACGGCTGGACGCCTCTGGGCTGACTAGCACGGGGCTAAGTCTCTTGGTGGCCGCTGGGGCCTTCTGGCGCAGAGCCACGGTGAGTAAAGCCGTCCCCAGGCCACCTGGTGTGAGGACGGAGTCCTGAGACGGCCTGCTCTGGACCGCCTGGCACTGAGCCGAGGACTGATTTTACGGACGGATGCTTGTCCTCCCAACTTAGGGGCAGTCTAGGTCGTTTGATTTAGATATGCAATGCATGCCATCAATTCACACGGATGAACATGCAACATGACAATAAGAGTGACAATGTTAATCAAAAGGCAAAAAATCATGCTCAAGCATTCGTTATGATGCATGCGTGTGCGACTTACCTGGGTCGTTGTTGCGTTACTGATAATATTTCCTTAAGTTGGCGGCGTTCCAGGTCCGGGGGACCAGTTTGCCGTTCTGGGCGCGCAGCTTGTACGCTCCGCTCCGGAGGATCGCGGAGACAAAGAATGGCCCCTCCCATCCCGGGGAGAGTTTGTTCCTGTTCGCGGTCTTTCCCACTGCCTCTACGCTCCGGAGGACCAGATCTCCAACTTCTAGTGGGCGTGCCTTCACTCGCTTGTTGTAGTACCGTGCGACCCGCTGCTGGTAGGCGACGGTTTGGAGCTGCGCGGCGTCTTGAACTTCCGAGAGCAAGTCCAGACCTTCCGGAGGTTAGAAAGGTCCTGCTGTAATCCTTCTTAGGCCCCGGCGGGGGCCGCTGCTGCTTTCGGCGCTCCGCGAAGCGCTGGCTGTCGTCGTCCCTCTTCCTTCCACCAGAAGCTCTGGAGGTCTCCGGGGGCCGATCCGCCCGCTCGGGGCGTTTTGCCTCATTGGCCTCTTCGGCCGTGATATACGCCCGGGCAATGGTCTCAGCCTCCCGGAAAGTCTGAGGGCGCTGGTGCGACAGGTGCTTGAAGAAGTCCCCCGCCGCCAGAGTGGCGACGAAGGCGTTGAGCTTCAGTTCGTCGGAGAGGTGCGGGATCCGCCGTGCTTCAGTGATGAAACGGTCCAGGAACCGCTTCAGGCTTTCATCCGTCCTCTGGCGGAGGCGGACTAGGTGCCATGGTTGCCTCTCCTCCCGCCTGCTGGAGGCGAACTGGCTCAGGAAGCTGTCTGCAAGCTCGTCGAACGAGCATATGGAGTTCGGGGGGAGGCCATGGAACCAGAGTAGCGCGTCGCCCCTAAGGGTGACGGGGAAGCTCTGACACATCAGGGCCTCGCTCGCCCCTTGTAGAGAGAGGTGGGTGCGGAAGCAGTTGAGATGGTCCATGGGGTCCTTGCTTCCGTCATATCCCTCCAGGACCGGCATTTTGAACTTGCCCGGCAACGGTTGCGTCCGCAAGTCCATGGCGAAGGGCGATCTACGGAGGTCGGCGGAGGAGGGCGTGGGTTTCTCCTTATGCAGGGTGTCCCACAACACCTTGACTTTCTCCTCCATCGAGGGGTCCGTAGAGCCTCTTCGCGCGTTGAGGACGTCACGGAGCTCCGTGTTCCCCTGGGGGTTCGTCTGAGCTCGTCGGGGGTGGCGGCTCTCCGCCTGGGAGGCGCGTTCGCCGTTGGAGCCTGCGGCTGGTGGCCTCCTGTTGCCACGCGAGTTGCGGGGGTTGCGGCCTTCGGGGCTGTCCTCCCTGTCGTCGTCGGCGAGACGGCTTTCCGCCTCGTTCTGGCCATCTCCGCTTGGTGCGGCCGGGGCCGCTGCGCGGTCGAGTCGGTCAGCTCGCCTCCTGCGAGCGGCCTCTCGACGCCTTTCTCTCTTGGAGGTGGAGGCTTGAGCCGCTGGTGGGGCAGCCCCGGGCAAGGCAGTCCCGGTGTTCGCGCACACGACGAGGAGGATCTCCTTCAGGGTATCTATTTCCGCGGCCAAGCGGCCGACGTCAGGCTTCGGTCGGTCGTTCGTTTGGTTCCCCGTGGGGGGAACCTCGTCTTGGACGGTGGTTTCCACCGCAGGAGCACTGGCTTGTGCTCTGGTGTTCACCATACTTTGTCGTTCAGCTGCTGGGTGGGAATGAGACACTTAGCTTTCTGTCAGTTTCCCACAGACGGCGCCAATGTTGCGTCCCGGGCCCGAGGTTGTCGTACGGATTAGGGAGCTTTCGGATTCCTAAGCGCGCAGGGGCTCCGGAAGAAGGGTCCGGTCTTCATCTCTCAGAACCTGGACCTGCACAACACAAACAACAAATAAGAGGTGAAGGGTCCGGCAGGATTTCTCCCACCGAGGCCGCTCCGACGCTCAAGTCAGCAAATTTCCGCAGTAAACGAAAATGCGCACGCTAAAGGGGTGCGCGGAGAAATGCTGTGAAGCGTAAGAAAAGCTTGTGTGGTGATGTGGAGAAATGCAATGAGCAGGTGGTGGAAGGCCTGGCTTCCTTGATGCACTGCGATGAGTGGCTAACTTTCCCGCTTGGCGGGTGGAGAAGAAGGAGAGCAATTGGGTCGAATCCGTTAGAAGGATTGGAGCTTTTCTGAAGTTGAGTGAGAGAGCTCGAAACCAGAGTGGGGTCGAGAGAGTGCCGAATTGCCGAATCCCTTTCTCTGTTGGGGGTGAGGGCTTTTATAGGCCTCCCCCTGTTTGGACTCTCGGGCGCCAAAACGCCCGTTGCTTGGGCCATCGCGCCGCTGGTCACTGTCATGGACCGCCGGTCACGCCGGCTATCCTGTTACCGTGCCTGGCACGCAGCTGCGCGTCGTTGACCACGCCTGGTTTCCCCTGAGAGAGGATTGGTTGGCCGCCTGCAGACGGCAGCGTGTGGCGTTGGCGTGGCGCAAGCCATGCCTCTATTGGCTAGCCTTTTCCCCTTTTCCGTCTGTTCCTGGCGACGCATTTATTGCGCCGCAGGTTACTGTTGCCTCCTCCCGTGTGGGCTTGCCTTCTCCATCCCTTGGGTCGGGCCTACTGCCTCCCGTGGGCTTCTGATCTTTCCATGGGCTGCGACCTACTTCGTGGGCCTGGGCCTGTCTCATAGGTCAGGACATGGGACCCAACACTTTTAATATGTAACCGCTATTTGAATTAATTAGGTAACCATTCAGACATTGATGGTTAATCTTTATTTGATCGTTATTGGGTCGAGTTAGCTATGTGTATGTTGTTATTTCTCGATTAATTGTAATTGTTCATTATGATTTAATATCTTATTTATAATTTTATTGAGTTGTTATTTATCTCAATTCTGTACATTTATTGTCATTTAGTCACCTGAAAGGTTGCATATTTTTCTAAATGTATATTCTGATTGTTAGCATTTGGTCTCTGTTTTTAGTTTGGGCTGGGTGGGTCATACCTGGGCCACACTTAACAATTTTTAGTAAGTTAAACTCTAATTTTTATGAAATTAGGTATATAAATCTAGTTTTACATATAATTAATTGGTAAAAAAATAGAAAAATAAAGATCATAAAAGTTAAAATTTATGTTTTATTAAAGAATTTGGCCAGACCGGGCTAACTGTCATAAATTTGTATATAAATTTGATTTTTATATGATTCAAACTCAATTTGATGCAACGTACGTGGTTGTGCTGGACGCAGTCGATCCCAAGCCGGGCAATTATCCTCCCGTCGATTGAAACAGCTGATGCTGATGCACGGTCCTAAGATAAGACGGCACGCCTGTAAGATATCACGGCCATAACCTAACTCCCTCCCCTCTCTCTCAATCTGCGGCGGGTGGAAGAATGGGCTTCGGCGGAGCCACTCTCCACACTCTGAAACTAGCAGCTGTTCCTTCAACCTCCATCTTCAGACCACTCTCCAAATCCCCAACCCTACACCGTCTTTCCCTCCAAAGATACCACCCGCTGCCATTACTCGCCAGACCCCTCTCTCTCCCTTCCCTATCGACCCTTCAGTCGACTCCAACCGCCGCTGTCGCAAGCACTTCTGACAAAGGTCGCCCAGTTTTAATTTTTAATTTTTATTTTTTATCGACCCTTCGTTCTTGTTTCTGTCCGATTTTCTTGTTAGAAGGTTACTCCGACAGATGCCTTCATTGCTTTATAAATTGTTACTGTTTTTCCTATTTCTTTTGACGCTTTGGATTTTCACGATCAGTTGGGAAGCCGCAGTGGAAAGCAGCGATTGATTTCAAGTGGATCCGGGATAATAGAGAGGATGTTGCTGCAAATATAAAGAACAGGAACTCAAATGCCAATTTAGAGTTAGTGCTTGAGCTTTATGAGAAGATGCTGAGTGTCCAGAGGGTTAGCAGCTCTCTCTCTCTCTCTCTCTCTCTGTTTTTTTTTTTTTTGTCAAAATACTTTCTTTCATTTGCTATTGAATAAATACCTATACTTTCTTTGATTTTCTGACTTTTAGTAGACATTCTTTCTTGATACGACTTGTTGTTGAACTTACTTTGAGCCCCAATAGGTATATACATAAATTCTTTGGAGAAATTTTTGAAAAAGAAATCATTGTTGGAGACGTTAGTATAATGTTTAGACATTGATCTAAATGTTGTCAATTATTAGCATTTTAAAATTAGCCAATCATGTTAAACTAGCGTTAGCTCATATGCTATGCATACCCGGCTGAAGTATCAAAAACTGAAGCTGTGTCAAACTATAAATTGAACTTAATTAGAAAGATATGTCAAAATTAGAAATATGAATATTGATGGTGAAGTAATCTGTCTTCAAAAAATTGGAACTTAGCTGATAATTTTGAATGAAGTTGAGAAGTTGGGAGTAAGTCCCGTGTTACAAGAGAGTAGTTACTGTGACCGTGTCGAGATATGAACATTTTGCTCCTTTTTTATGTGGATGTGACTACTACGTCTCAAAGCTGTTATTGCTCCTTATTGCATGTCATGCTGTTATGGAGAGATTACTGTTATGGAGAGATTAGTACACCAGAATTGGCTCTTCTCAATTTTTAGCTAATTTTCACTCACAGAGAGCAGGAAGTAGAGCAGCTTCGTGGAGAAAGAAATGTAGTGGCCAACCAGATGAAAGGGAAGCTTGAACCATCCCAACGTCAGAAACTCATAGAAGAAGGTACAATTTTTTAATTTATTTTATGCTTTTCAGAAAAAGTCATTGTCTTAGGCTATTAGTTCTCTGATGCTCTGCATTTAGGTAAGAACCTGAAGGAAGGATTGGCCAGTTTGGAAGAAGACCTGCTTAGACTTACGGATGAGCTCCAGCAAGAAGCACAATGCATTCCAAACATGACTCATCCAGATGTGCCAACAGGAGAGGAGGAATGCTCAGTTTTGAGAAAAACGGTAGCTTGCTTTTGAAAACTCTGGCACCTCGATTTCTCTTTCATGCACTAAAGTGGTCTTCAAATACTGATGGATGTAGCGGACTTGTGTAGTCAATATCTTCGTGTATATTATTGTGTTTTAGGTTGGCAGCCCTAGAGAGTTTGCTTTCCCTATCAAGGATCACCTTCAACTCGGGAAAGAGCTTGATCTTTTCAATTTTGATGCTGCTGCGGAGGTATAATGATTTCATTTATGTTAAGCATGGGAAAAAAAACTTTTGAAAAATTTTCATCCAGTTATCCAGTGTTGCTGCTGGGTCTCACTCAAATTTGTTTATTTTAAGTCATGATTTGGGGATTCCTCAAATCATTCCAATCAGTTCTTTGAATGATAAAATAATAATATTCACTCTTTTGTGATCTTCAGTATTCCGTCTTTTTTTTTCTCTTTTATTGTTTTGAGAGCATAGCAAGTTGATATTGTTGACGAAATTTGAATTCCTGTTTCAAGTTGAAAGTTGAAACATTTCCCTCAAGTTTAGGAGAATGAATTTGACTCTCTCTTTAATGTGCTTCTCTATTTTCATGTTTGTTCGTGTAGGTCAGTGGCTCAAAGTTCTACTATCTAAAAAATGAAGCAGTCATGCTTGAGATGGCCTTTGTTAATTGGACGCTCTCTGAAGTCACAAGAAGAGGTTTTATTCCTTTGACAACCCCAGAGATTGTACGTTCCTCTGTTGTCGAAAAGTGTGGGTTTCAACCACGTGGTGAAAATACCCAGGTTACTATCATGCTTTGCTTTTGTAAATGAAAATTGTCTTGTGTATAGGGTCAAGCTTCATAAGTGTAGAGCTATAAGAGGGGAAAGAGAGTAGGGGATTGGACCATGTCAATTCTCATTGTATCATTTCTAAATCCATGTGCCATAATACGAAGGCCACTAAGCATCTGAAACAATTGGAAGCTGCATAGAATGCTTAAATGACACATTTATGAGTCTAAGTAACTTTTGGGTTCTTCATCAAACTGATTAAACTGTGTGGAAATGCTAAACCACGGTTGCTGTTGCGAGGTAGTGGTTGAACAGCTGTCTTCTATTTCTGTAATGTACGTTTGTAACACAGATTCCAATGAGATTAGATTTGTTAAAGTAATGTCCAAGTTGATTTTACATTCCTTCAATATGCTTGGCTTGTGAGCTTGATATATGACATTCCTGGCATATTCATAGTGCCGTTGTTTTATGATGTGCTTGACATATTTATAATGTGCTTGTTATATGATGTGCATGGCATATTTATTGTGTGCTTATTATATGATATGCTTGTCATATTCAGAATCTGGCATGACTGTCCTTCAAATGTGGTGTATCCATTGGCCTAGTGTCAAATGATTCACAAGTATCAATATTCTTGCTATGATTACAGGTTTACTCTATAGAGGGTACGGACCAATGCCTCATTGGCACTGCTGAAATTCCTGTTGGGGGAATTCATATGGATTCTATTCTTCCTGAGTCTTCATTACCCTTGAAGTATGTGGCTCATTCCCATTGCTTTCGAACTGAGGCCGGTGCTGCTGGGGCAGCAACAAGGCAAGTCACCTTGGAAATATTAAGTTGAATTGATTGAGTTCTACTTTTGTTTTTCATTGGCCTTGTCCCTATTAAATTCACAGAACTCAAGCGTTAATACTTTTTCCGTGTAACAAAGTATCTCGGTAATCTAACATGTTTCGGGCTATTCTATGCAGGGGCCTTTACAGAGTCCACCAATTCAACAAAGTTGAGATGTTCATCTTATGTAGGCCTGAGGACAGTGATATGTACCTTGGGGAGCTTATTGGAATCGAAGAAGACCTCTTCTCATCCCTGGGATTTCATTTTAAGTAAGTAATTCTCTGCTGCTTTACTTATTGCTAGTGATCATTTTCTCTTTATACTAATCTTTTGCTTTTGGTCAGAACTTTGGATATGGCTTCTGCAGATTTAGGTGCTCCTGCTTTTCGCAAGTTTGATGTGGAGGCATGGATGCCCGGTTTAGAACGTTATGGTGAGGTATGCTGATTCCATCTCCCTTCTCATTCCTCTCTTTCTACATAGACGAATGATTCACTCCAAAATCCTATTAGCTGAGAATCATGTACGCTGCAACATGAACGGGCATTATGTTTGATGAAGTAATTTTTTATTCATTCCCATCACATATGGTTGGTTTAGATTGTTGTTGCCTAGACATTGTTTGTACTTTTTAGTTTCTTGCTGCCAGTTGAGCAACATGACTCTGTAGATACCCTCTACGGTGACCATTCTCTATGTACTTATTACGCATTTTTCTTAAAAATTCCTTCCTTTCAAATCCCTACACCTACCCAAAATATCAAATTGATCTACACCTACCCAAAATGTCAAATAGATCTGTGAAACCTTAAATAGATTGAGTTCACAGGGTTTAGGTCAATGGGTCATGGATAGTTCAAGCTAATCATTTATTGTATTCCAGTGTTGTATGTGCCGTGGATTTTTGGAATTTGGTCTACATCCTGCTTGACATGGCTTTGTGAAGAACCAAACGAGAGGAGTTTTTTTTTTTTTCTTTATTTTGTCCAAAACCATTGACGTAGTTGATGATTGTGGAATAGACCCAAAAGTGGTGTGATATTTCCCCAGATCCTGCACATACAAGGACATTCATTCCCCAGGATACCTTATTTTAAACTTGATGGTCATGGAACATACCTGACCTGTTTCCCATATGACCAAATGGCTCATGATGAGCAGGTCAAGTATTTTCTTTGGATCCTGTATATACTGGGAATTTTATATATCGGGCTTCCCTTTTTACCCCCATATTGGGAGCTTCATGTACAGGGTTTCTTTTTTCTTTTCTACGTGATGGCCTTGGGACATACCTGACTTGTTTTGTGATGAGGCATTTGGGTCTATGGTTTGGGTATTATGCTGTTCTATAAGGTTTTATTAGCTGTTAGACGTTCAGATGGTTTGAGGCATTTGGTATACTGGTTTTGAATTGTGCTTTGAATTTCTGACACTAAATCATTTAAATCGCCCTGTGAGTGTTTCTATTTGTTTATTTTGTGTTATTCTTTGTGAAGGTTAGCCAGCTTCCGTTTTTATGTTCACAACCTTAACCATGCGATAATGAAAAGGCTATTTTCATGGTTTTAATATTTGAGCTTTGAGTGACAAATACATTTACGTTGCAATAATTTTCAAATTCGACTGATGGATTCTCATTGACAGATATCAAGTGCTTCAAATTGTACTGACTACCAAAGCCGCCGACTCGGAATTCGGTACCGTTCATCAGAGCCATCAACCTCAATAAATCAAAAGAAGGGTAAGAGCAATGCTCCGACACAGTTTGTGCACACTTTAAATGCTACTGCGTGTGCAGTTCCGAGGATGATTATATGTTTGCTGGAGAACTACCAGCAAGCGGATGGCTCTGTTGTCATTCCTGAGACACTAAGGCCCTTCATGGGCGGGCTCCGGTGCATAACTTCTAAATCAAAGTAGAAGATAAACTCCAACCATTGTACCTGAAAATGCCTTCACCTTGTGTACTGATGAGGAGTTTTTTTTTTTTTTTTAAATAAATGAATTTTCTGGGTATGTTCGAGCCTAAGTTGATGAGGGAAGGAAGAAGCCACTGTGCATTACGAATAACAACATTACAGCATCGATTTTCCTCTTTTTTTGTTCTTTCAAGTATGTTTAGCTCCTCCATCAACAGGAAAATGCACAGGATGAATTTCTGGAAATTGTATTTATTGCTTGATCGTTATGGGAAATTTTTGTGAGTTTTCATTCTTCCCCGGTACTTATGGAGTGGGGGGGCTATCCTCTGTTGAAAAAAATTGGCTGACTGTTTCTGGACATTTTAAAAATACCTTCGTCTATTTAATTAGTATGGATAAGTGGGTGGTATGTCATATCGTTCAAATTATATATAAGGATGATTAAAAGTTATTACATGTTACATAGTTCTGCTGCTGTCAGCCCTGAATGTATAGTCTCCTGGTTTTGTGAGTGTGATGATATTCCCTTGCCCCGAGTTTTATTATTATGGTTATTATGTATAGAAGGCAATTGATATACCATCAGGCACTGACAGAACAATTTATTTGGCTTGCTATTTTATAATAAATTGTAATGTTAACAATTTAAGGAGTTGTACAGAAACTTACTATATCAGAACTGTATAATACTGAGTTTTTAGTACTTCAGAATTTAACGTTAAAAACTTAGAAGTCATCATGGCAGAAAGGGTGAAAGGCATACACAGCTGGTGAAGAAATAAAGTGTTGGATAGTCTTGCCATTGATGCTTCTAAGTTGGTCTAATCAAAGTTTAGAAATTAATCAAAAAGCTGATAACAAAATACGCTATAGTACCACGTACAGTATACATGCCTTCTGCATACAGATTTGATGCTTATATCAACAAGAAAATACTAAGAAGATTAGCAAATAACTTACGTCTTATACAAGAACGAAATAAATATATTGAGTTTAAAAACTTTCGATATCAAGAAAAGAATATTAATCACAGCTACTTTCGGATTCATTATCACTCAATAATAGAGCAGTTAATTTGTTACTTAAATGTGGATCATCTTTGAATATTTCGTCAATTTTCTGTTTGACTTTACACCTAGGAGGGGGACGAGCTATTCAGTGGAATCAAATGACTTATGGTCAATTGTTTGCTTTTATAAAAAAGAAAGGATTACAACTATGTTAAGAACATAAAGAACAAACAAAACTTCAAAATGATAAAAAACAGTTTAAAGCCCAATTATGAACTTTTTGCTATCAGTATGGTATTGAAAAACTTAAAGCACATTCTCAACAAAAACCTATATGGTTTTCATCCAATAAAGCTTTGAAGGTTTTCTTAATTGCTGGTATAACTTCTCTGCTCTCTTTAATTTAATACATGTTTTGAAGTTTTGAATAAAAAGATCCTGCGTAGTCCTAATTGGAAATATTTCTCCTGATCATTCTTCTTAGTCAAGTTGCCATAGTTTAATTTCTTTACGACTTTTACACAATTTTCTCAACACGATTCTACAGACACAATTCTTCACACACTCTTGCAGAATCAGTTGACGGGATCTTTTCATTCAAAATTTTAAAACATGCATTAAATTAAAGAGAGCAGAGAAGTTATACCAGCAATTAAGAAAACCTTCAAAGCTTTATTGGATGAAAACCATACAGGACTTCAGTACAGTGGAAGACAGATGTGGCACACAAACCTCTGAAGGAAACCTCACAACACTCGAATACAACACTCAAAGGAAACACTCAAATAAAACACTCGATGGTATTTACAAAGAAGAAGAAAAGCTACAATATTTACAAGGATAGATATGAGAAGAGAAGAGAAGTTTCTTCTTACTTTTCGTGGTTGGATGGAGCTCCCAGATACCATACTGATAGCAAAAAGTTTCTAATTGGGTTTTAAACTGTTTTTTATCATTTTGAAGTTTTGTTTGTTCTTTATATTCTTGACATAATTGTAATCCTTCCTTTTTTATAAAAGTAAACAATTGACCATAAGTCTAACACTGAAGCAGAAAAAGTGGGCTCATCATCATCATCTACACCACCGACCAGCCCATTTCCTTTTGACCCAACAAATGATCCAGTCGGACATGCATAATATCCGTTTGATCTTTGCACTTAAATACACGACTTTCTATTCTAGAATCCAAATAGAATACAGAAGAAGAAATAAATCTTAATTATGAAATGCAATCTAGACTTATTATAATTGGCATAATATGATTTTTTACTAGGAAAATACCGTGATTTTATTTGATTTGCTTATTTTTACTGTGTTAATTTGCTTATACATGTGGAACCCCTTTTATACCAAATTCTGTTATGGTGTATTCTGTTTTGGTTATTAGATGGATGACCAGAAAGGAGGAATATAGAAAAATCATTTCCTCAACTCTCTTACTCTCTCAAACTTCTTCTCCCTCGATTTCTCTGTGCCTCCTTTCCCCTTCTGTCAATCTCCCATCTCCTTTCTGTTGATTGTCCAGGAATCGGCCGACGCAACCAGCATAACAGTGTGGCCTGCATCAAGGTACTTTCATAGAGACCGTATGGCAGAAGGCATCACTACTCGATCGAAGGCATACGAGGAAACCCTAGCGGGCATGGTGAGAGAAGTAAAGGATGTTGTGGTTGTCGTTCAACAACACTCCAAGGACATCGCGACACATAAAGCTGATACAGAGCACATCAAATAGTCTATTACAGAGATTAATCACACTCTGGCTCGGATGGAGCGTTTCACCATGGCTTCGGCGCTTCCGTCGTTACTTCCGACACTGACGGTGAGTTATTCTACATTCTCAGTGCTGCCTATGCCGTTTCCTCAACCCCTATCTGCCTTGTTGTCATTCCCTACCGAGCTCCAGCCACGATTGCCAAAGCTCGAGATTTCCTTTTTCTCCGGGGATAACGTGATGGGATGGTTGTTCCAAATCGATCAATTTTTCCTCTACCACCACACTCCTCCTGAGCAGAAGCTCACTGTTGCCGCCTTCTATATGTCGGGAGCTGCGTTGCAATGGTTCCAATGGATGCATGCAACCCGACAACTATCAACCTGGGAGTTCTTCGTTCGTGATTTGGAGCTCCGCTTTGGGCCTTCTTCCTTTGTGAACTATGAAGCGGCATTGTACAAGCTCAAGCAGACCACCACCGTGGCGGTCTACATGGATGAGTTTGAATCGTTCTCCACGCGAACTTTCGGGCTCACTGCCAACAACCTCCTGAATTGCTTCATCTCTGGGTTACGTGACGATATTCGGCGCGAACTCCTCCTGCTGAAATCCCTGTCGTTGCATGAAGCTATTGGAGTGGAAAAATTGGTGGAAGAAAAGTTAGATTCCACCCGCAACCCTTCACCTTGTTCCCCACCAGTGACAAAATCCCTCAACGGGCCTGGGCCACCGGGAGCAAAAGCTCAACTCTTCTTGAATCCTTTCCCAAATTTTCCAATTAAGAAGCTCACCTCCACCGAAATGGCTGCTAGAAGAGAACGTGGCTTATGTTTCAATTGTGATGAGCGGTTTGTCCCTGGATACCACTGTAAATCACCTCAATTCCTATATATGTTAGTTGAGGATGAAAATACGGAACAATCAGAGATGGTTATGATTGAGGAGAAGAGCGTGCGATCGCCACTGTTTGAAGAGTTATCTCCAGGACCAGTAGAATGCTCCAACCATCTCCTTCCATACCTTAGAAGGTCACCAGGCTCCTACGACCCTGCGCTTGACAGGAACGATTGCAGGCTACTCTGTGACAGTTCTGGTGGACAGCTACTCTGTGACAGTTCTGGTGGACAGCGATTCTACCCACAACTTCCTACAGTCGCGGCTGGCCAGGTATCTGGAATTTCCCATTGAGCCTTCACCCTATCTTAATGTCACAGTTGGGAATGGGGCCTCATTGCAATGCAACGACGTGTGCACTAATGTTCCACTAACTTTAGGGTCCTCTAAATTCTCAGTGGACCTTTATTTGCTTCAAATCTATGGGGCAGACTTGGTCCTGGGTGTCCAATGGTTAGCCACTTTGGGACCAGTATTATTTGACTATAGGGCTATGTGGATGCGTTTCAAATATGCCGGCGTAGAATTGACCCTCTATGGAGTGTCCAGCGCTGCTGTCTCCATGATAACCATGAGTCAGCTATGGCGCAGTGACTTGACCAATGCCATTGCCTCCTCCTTCCACCTGACGGTTACTCCACTCACTGGTCATGGCCCAGCTTCAGAACCTACAGAGTGGCAATCGTGTTCCCAGTTTCCCAAAGTGGATGAACCCCAGAAATCAGTTGTTCTGCACGCCATCCTACAAGAATTTTAGGATATCTTTACTGTGCCCCAAGGGCTGCCTCCCTAATGCCACACCTTCCACAAAATTCCTTTACAATATAACGTAACGCCGGTTAATGTTAAGCCATACCGGTACCCACATTTTCAAAAGGGCGTCATGGAGAACCTCATCAAGGAAATGCTGGCTGAAGGCACTATCTGACTCAGCATGAGTCTGTTTTCATCGCCTGTTCTCTTAGTGAAAAAGAAGGACGGCAGTTGGAGATTTTGTATGGACTATCGTGCTTTGAATGCAATTACCATCAAGGATCGATTTCCTATTCCAACTGTGGAGGAACTGCTGGACGAATTGCATGGCGCTACGGTGTTCTCTAAATTGGATTTACGTGCTGAATATCATCAGCTTCAGGTGCATCCAGAGGACGTGCACAAGACTGCCTTCCGGACGCATGAAGGGCATTACAAATTCCTAGTCATGCCCTTCGGATTGTCGAATGCACCCTCTTCTTTCCAAGCTGTGATAAACACTATTTTCGGGCCAGTACTTTGCAAGTTTGTGCTAGTATTCTTCGATGATATCTTGGTCTACAGCCCCTCTTGGGAAACCCACCTCCTGCACCTTGCGCGAGTCCTTCAAATCCTACGCACTCACTCCTTCTATGCCAAGCAAACTAAGTGCGAGTTTGGGCAGACTTCTCTTTCCTACTTGGGCCACATTGTCTCTGCACAAGGTGCGGCGGTGGATCCAGCCAAAATTGACTCAGTACGAAGCTGGCCAACCCCTGCCAACAGCAAATAGCTCCGAGGTTTTCTGGGATACTATAGATGTTTTGTGGCTCGGTATTCCCAGATCGCAGCTCCACTCACCCAATTACAGCGAAAAGATGCTTTCATTTGGGGAAGAGAAGCTACCGCACCTTTCGAGTCCCTTAAAACAGCACTGAGCACCACCCCTGTCCTCACTTTACCATATTTTTCACAGCCATTCGTGGTGCAAACAGATGCTTCGGGCAACGGAGTGGGCGCCGTATTGGTGCAGTCAGGACGACCCCTTGCCTTCTTCAGTCGGCAACTGTGCCCAAAGTTGCAGAACTCCTCGACGTATGTCCGTGAGCTTTATGCAATCAACGAAGCAGTAAGAAATGGCGCCAATACCTTGTGGGCGCTAAGTTTGTCGTCCAGACGGATCACCAGCCCCTTCGGGCCTTGATGACACAGACAATCCACACACCGGAACAACAGAAATGGATAACCAAATTAATTCGGTATGACTTTGATATAGTGTATCGCTCGAGCAGAGAGAATGTACTGGCTGATGCCCTGTCTCGACTGCAAGACGGACAATGTAACACACTACAGATGGTGTCAAAGTGTAACGTCTCCGGCGTATCCGCATGTAGATATTGTTCGTTTTGGTGCGGGAGAACTTCGTGGCGTCTCCAAGCCTACAGGTCGTAGCCTGGGAGAGTTTCACGGCATCTCCAAGCCTCAGGCCTCACGGTTTTGTTCCTGGTAGACGGCCTAAGCCGCCCCTAAAACGCGTCTACAAGGAGGGAGGTGTCTATACCCTTATAAGGACACTTCGTTTCCCTCCCCCAATCCAATGTGGGACCTTACAATCCACCCCCCTTGGGGACCCAACGTCCTCGCTGGCACACTGGACCGGATCCCGGCTCTGATACCATTTGTAATGTCCCCGGTGCATCCGCATGCAGATATTGTCCGCTTTGACCCGGGAGAACTTCGCGGCGTCTCCAAGCCTACAGGCCGCAGCCTGGGAGAGTTTCACGGCATCTCCAAGCCTCAGGCCTCACGGTTTTGTTCCTGACAGACGGCCTAAGCCGCCCCCAAAACGCGTCTACAAGGAGGGAGGTGTCTATGCCCTTATAAGGACACTTCGTTCCCCTCCCCCAATCCAATGTGGGACCTTACACAAAGCCCATAATAGCACTGCTCGTAGCCCTTCGGGAATATTACAAGCAACAACCAGTTGCATCTACAATGATCAAATTCATTACCGACCGTCCGAAGGAATTTGACCATTATACTGCGTGAGATGGATTGGTGTTCTTTAAGAACCGCATCTTTATTCCATCCGAAACAGTCCTATAGGAGTTAATCTTGTAAGAATACCACTGTTCACCAGTAAGGGGCCATGCGGGGATGCAGCGCACAATGGCAAGCATAGCAGCTTCCTTATACTGGCCAGGGTTGCGAAATGATGTCCGCCGATTTGTCACTCACCGTGTAGTTTGTCAGCAAGTTAAGCCACTCAACACCGTCCCGAGTGGACTGCTTCAGCCACTCCCAATCCTGAAACACGTATGGGAGTCAATCTCCATGGATTTCATCACTCATCTGCCATCGCCCAAGGGACGTACGATGATTTTAGTGGTAGTAGAGCGCTTGTCCAAATATGCTCATTTTTCTCCCTTGAGCAGTCACTTTATAGCCGTGGATCTCACTGCTGTTTTTGTCACGAATATTTGCCGTCTGCACGGGATCCCGAGAGATATCATTTCTGACCACGACCCTATTTTTATGAGTACCTATTGGCAAGAACTCTTCCGCATACAAGGGACTTCCTTATCGATCAGCAGTGCGTACCATCCCCAAACGGACGGCCAAACGGAAGTGGTCAATTGATACTTAGAAGATTATCTCCGCAGCTTTGCAGCTGACCACCCAGCCACCTGGGGACAATTTTTTCAATGGGCTGAATGGCATTACAACACAGCTTGGCATTCCATCATACAAATGACACCTTTCGAAGCAGTTTACGGCCAGCCACCACCCACGCTACAAGATTATACACAAGGCACCTCCCCGGTAGCCGCGGTTGATGAAATTATCACTGAAAGATCCACTGTCCTCGCGACTCTTAAGACAAACTTGCAATGTGCACAACTGCGAATGAAAAATCAGGCAGATGCATATTGCACCGATCGAGAGTTTCAACAGGATGAGTGGGTCGTCGTCAAACTATAGCCGTATCGCTAGACTACCGCAGCTCGTCGACAGTCTCACAAGTTAGCAAAATACTACTATGGGCCTTTCCGGATTCTGGAACGCGTGGGCATGGTGGCTTATCGACTGCATCTACCCGCCTACGCCAGGATCCATAATTTATTTCACATATCTCTTCTTAAGAAGTGTTAGGACGATCCCAATGGTCAGCGTGTGGAATTGCCAGCTGAAGCCATCGGCTCTCACCCCCGGATTTTCCTACGTAATTGCTCGGGTTTCGACGGATTCTGCAGCAGGGAAGATCGGTGCCACAAGTGCTAGTTCAATGGTACTCTCACAGCCCCGATGAAGCGATGTGGGAACCAGTGGTGGAGCTCCAACAGCAGTTTCCAGAATTCCACCTTGAGGATAAGGTGATTTTCGATGAGGGTGGATATATTACGGGCCTAGCTGCTGGAGACCCGAACCGTATCTCGACTCAATCTGCGAGCCAGAGTGGAACTCACACGGCAGTGCGCCGCAGCAACCGGCCCACCTGGACCCCAGGAAAATACCGTGATTTTATTTGATTTGCTTATTTTTACTGTGTTAATTTACTTATGCACATGGTACCCCTTTTATACCAAATTCTGTTATGGTGTATTCTGTTTTAGTTATTAGGTGGATGACCGGAAAGGAGGAATATAGAAAAATCATTTCCTCAACTCTATTACTCTCTCTCAAACTTTTGCTTCCTCGATTTCTCTGTGCCTCATTTCCCCTTCTGTCAATCTCCCCTCCCCTTTCTGTTGATTGTCCAGGAATCAGCCGGCGCAACCAGCACAAGTGTGGCTTGCATCATAATTGCTTTGAATGGCAAAACTATGAATATATCCATACATATAAATTGACCTAACTTCTCATTAAAAGCCTGACTTTGATCTAAATACCAGAACGTCAGTGTTCTCCATACAGCTACTTTTTTTTTTTTTTTTTTTACGTTAGCTACAAAGGTTTCAATACATATGATATTTTCATCATACCGCATCTACTTTGTAGCCTATACATTGATTTTAATAACACGATGCACGATATTATATAATTGACGCTTTTCTTGACTTGAAAAAAGGTATAGTCTCAACTTTAGAAAAAGTTGATGTCCAAGAAAATTTCTAATTGGCAAGAGTAACCATAAATAACATTTGTTAATTCTAAAATCTTACTATGTTATAATTTGTTAAGTTTTTGGCACCCAACAACAACAATAACGTAATCTTTCTATGCAAAAAAATGGGAAAGGGGAAATATAGCCACCGGTCTGAACATGGCTTCCTCAAGTAAGAAATTGATAAGACAACACCTTGTCATTAAACATTCAAAATGTAACAAATTTAGATATCATAATTTACACATACACACCCAAAGAAAGATACCATGGGATGATCTTATAATTTACAGATCACCTAATCCAAAGTAGAAAAGCCAAACTCCCTCAAAGTCAATTCGTGGGTTACAGAAACTATTTACTATATTGTGTAATACTTTCTATGGTCAAACTAGAACCATTTAGTTATCAGTAACATACCAAAATAACAATAACCCTCTACTATTGTTCTCAATATTGTTGCATTCTCAGGACAAAAGGCATAGGTTCATAAAAATAGGCTAGCAATGCTTTAGACTTGCTAGCTTTCTTAATGAATCTATCAAGCCATCACTAACCGGGAAGAGACGAAGCATATGCATCATTGAATGACAATTATTTCATACAAAGTATACATAATAGATACAAAATTTGAACACTTGCTCTCTAGATTCGCACACTCGTTTGCCAACTTTAGATTCCCCTCTAAGAATCTCTTCAATGCTTGTGCATTTATGCTCGCCTAAGCCTCGATCAAAAGGACAAGAAAAATCAAATTTTTATTTAAGAAAAATAAGATATATGAAGAAATTAAAATTTATTACCATCCCTAGTTCATTACAGCAATTCACCCTCAAAATGAAAAGGATTTGCCCCGTGGACACAGAGGCAATTCAATCCGTAGGATTTCCTTTTCCTTTTCTCATTCTAACTTCTATAGGTTTTGCAATAGTAGGGAGATCTGCAAAAATTCTTACTCTTATCTTATCATTTCTTCATAATTGTTTGCACATAACACATTGGAATTGCCAGATTATAGCCCAATGCACTACTTCAATGGCTCGATATGAAAGACGATTAACTCTACAATTTTGAGTGTCATATCTTTCAAAACTAAGTTGTGTATTGTCCGGTTTGCAACCTCTACTACATCTGCCTTTATGATATTTTGTATATTTTGTACATTTCAGATATAGCATGTCCCCCTTCTTTACTATAAGAAATATACACTTTAACATCTAAGTTTTTATAATAAGTAGATACTTCTGCAGAAGTATAATTTATTTTCTGGTTAAATACATTACGAGATATTTTTCATATTTTTTATATTCTGTTATTGCTATTTCTATACCTTCTAATTAACTTGAATAACATAAACAAATCCCCTCTACCCCTTTTCATTACTAATTGAATATCCTTCACTATTTTACTAAAAATAAAACAAAATGATTTTATTTTGTTCTTCAATTGAAAAGAAATGTCTCGAGCAATTAAAGAAGTACTTTAATAAAAAAATTTAATCTTGACCGACTCAATTAAGATAGTAGTGTTTATTATATTAGACAATAACGATTGCACTTTTTTTTTTTCATTTTGTACAAATAAGAGTTATATCCGTATAGAATTCTTCTGCTTTTCAATATGATCTCTGTTATCATCTAAATTCTCTCATCTCACTTAGATCTATGAATTTTGCTATCGATTGTATTACATTATCCTTATCGATGAGTTTTTAATAATTGACATCTTCAAAAAAATAGGTTATTATAGGTTGGCACTCATTCATTAAAATAAATAGGTAGCATCAAATAAAGAAAAGAGCAAGATGGTAGTTTTTGTCCTAGTGATTTTTGCTTTATTTTGAGGGCGTGATTATAGACGGGGGAGCCCTAGGGTGGAACTGGTTGAATGCTTGATGTGGTTGTCTAGTTCTTCAGGAAGGTCCATTCTTAATCTTACAAAATCTCAGATCAATGGCGGAAAAATTCTTAGATTTTATTTTGCTGTTGTAGGACGCGAAGCCCGCAGAAACCGAGAAAGGGTTTTCAGTGCAAGGGAGGGAGAAGGAAGATGAGAGAGCGCAGCAGAAACTCAAGTGTATTCACGTCTGAAAATTTTCTTCTGAATGGGATTTTCCAAACAAGGAATCCACATCGTGCA
>JAODPA010110413.1:0-19647 GCA_025585075.1 Nepenthes mirabilis
GAAATTAAAATGTTTATTTTCGGAAAATAGAAAAAGGTAAAAGGCGATTTTTTTTTAATTAATCATTTGTTTTTTAATTTTCAAGATCAAGTTGATATTTGGGCGGAGATAAGTTGCTTTCCCTGTGTCATGCTCATCCCTCTCCCCTCGTCATTCTGTTCCCAAAAAAACCTGCAGAGCTTGCACTGCCGCAGACTCCTTAGCAGAAGTTCAAAACATGGCTTCAATGAACTTGGGGTCATTTGGTGAGTTTCACTTCCAAAGGCCCCCAAACCCAATTCTGCCACTCAACTTTCTCTGTGTTACCCATCAACATTTGAACCCGTCTAAGGTCCTAAACTTCTCTTCCATCTCCCTCTCAAATCCATTCACCAAAAAACCCAAGAAGAAGAAACATGACAAAAAGCCAGGCAAATACACGGAAATGCTGGAGCAATATTTCTGGGAATGTGATAATTTGCCCGACCATCGGCATACCCCAGAAGTAGAAAAGATCCTAAACAAAGACCCATATTTCGAGCATAAAGAAAACCCCACGAAAGAAGAGATCGAGGAGAATCAGAGATTGTGGGAGGAGATTAGGACCAACCCAGTTGTGAAGTTTTTAGCGAGGGCTGAGGAGATTGACGACGCCGTTAATGAAATGGAGCTGAAAGAGAATGAGAATCCATACAGGAAGGAGGATAGGAAGCTGTGGAAGGCCGTTCCCCACGTCATCGGATTGGATGGGAGGCCGATGCCACGAAAGGCGATAAGGTCGAAGAAGGAGTCGGATGATAAGTTTTGGGATTTCTGCAGGCAATTTTTCTTTGGTCTATGGGGTTTTAGGCAGCGGCCATACCCACCGGGGAGACCCATTGATATTGCTCAGGCCATTGGATATAAGAGGCTTGAGAAGAGATACTATGACTGTAAGTGTGCTTTGTGTATATAGTTGTGTCTTACTTTATCTTCTTGTTTATTCATTTAAGTTTTGCTGCAGCTGTGAATTATAGTTGGTACATGTTGAATTTATGCTGATTGTNATAAATATTATTAGATATAAGTATTACTGGAAATAAGGTTGTATTAATTTTTTGTTGTTTGGTTTGTGCAGGGAATAACTATTCCATGCAGAAATAAAATTTTGATAGTGTGAAAACTGTAATTTTAGGTATTCCACGTGGTGGTCAATAGTGGCAGCAAATGACAGAAGTGGCCAACATCAGCGGTGGGTGGCTAGCACCAGCAGGTGGCGGGCCATTGACCGGACAATTGGGGAGAGGGGTGGGGGGGAGGATGGGGCTGATGATTAATATTTATTGTCTAATGAGTAGCAAAAATATATCCGCCTTTTACATAGAGTTAGTTATTTTCACTGTTTGGTTAATAAATATTTTTAAGTGACATTTATTCTCAATTATTGTTTTCAACGAAATAATATAATGAAATAGGGTCAGAATAGAATATCTTTGGCCGTTCTTTTTTCCCACTTTAATAAATTGCAGTGAAAATTTTTCTTTTACCCCAAATGAAGGTTTCATTGGTTGCCTTTAATGTCCACCCAAGAGCAAGCATCTTTTCCTAGGTTTGTTGTAATCTGTAGTAATATTAGTTATCTGTTAGACGACTAAGCAAGTAACATTACCAATGAAAAAATGATGGCCCACTTGACATTCATCTAATGCTGGTCAGAATGACAACATCAATTGTTCTAGTTTATAAATATTGCCTGTTTGGATCTTGGACATTTGAAGAAAAGAAAAAAGCCATGAAAAATTTATCTTGAATTTTTTTTTATTTTAATAACATTTTCATTTAAACACTTCTTTCCTTCCAAATTTTCGAGGTTCTAAATAAAGTATTAGTTGCTTATTTGCATAACTATTTCTTCCTGATTTCTTTAACCAGCTAATGAACTTGATTACTGCTGTAGTTATAATGAAAACTGGAGGGTGGTTCTACAAGGATCGTTTGGGTCGTACACGAGGACCATGTGAGCTTATTCAACTCAAGACTGCATGGGGTGCTGGAATTATTGATAAGCATACCTTCATATGGGGCGAGGACATGGACGAATGGGCACCAATAGGCATGGTTTATGGCTTGGAACCTGCAATTGCCACTTGGGAAGGTCAGCTTGTATATTCTTGGCTCTCCATACTTAATTTACGTGTTTGATGAAAATAAGATGCCAGGTGTGAAATTATTTCTCCGTGGATCATATCATATAATTTTTTTTAAAGCCAAATGTAGTGTGCTCCTTTAATATTGACCCGGAGTTAAAACCCAAACAAGTTTATGAATATCTCAAGGTTACATCTTAATGCCAGTGTTGAAAATGATTATGCCCCCACACATGTTGGCCACCTTGGTTTTCATTTTTGGCATGCAATTGCATCTTATTTGTTTACTGAGATAGCAAGAGAGCAAAAGTAGAGGAGCAAAAGTTTTCTTTTGAAGTGGGGTTGGATGGACAAGTCAACAGTGAAGTCTCTGTTGAGTTGAACTTGTGTTTCTAAAGGTGGCTTCACAGCCTGTTTGTCAGCTTCAGCAATACAAGGTGAGTGCTCTTGCAACTGGTGTATTCCTAGTTGCTAGTTATTTTTATTATCTCAAGCCCCACTCCCCCAAGGGTGCCCCTGTGTAATTACTGAAAGACAGTCTTAAACAATCCCTGCTGGTTTTCTGATGGGAGGAGGATAACTCAGGCTGTGTAGCAATTGAATGATCAGTTGTGCTCCACATTGCTCATAATTCAGTTTCTATTTTCATTGCTGTCTTTGCACCCTAGTAACGCAGCAATACTGCTATTATCTATGATCATTGATAACATCAACTTAATTGTCAATTTCAGTGTAAATTTCAGATAATTGATATTAATAGGAGAGAGTGTCAGCATATATTATGGGAAGTTAGCAGATATTATGGGGTTATGATTATTAGAATTGATTGTATTTTCTTATTTATCTAGGAAGTAGTTGTCTAATTTGATTTTGAATTGAATGTCTATATGACTATTCATAGGACCATGTAACATGTATATATAATTGTTTACCCTTCTGATTAATGAAAAAGTACATAAATCACCCTTTCTCAATTAAGAGGCTAGTTTTGAAGAAATTGCAAGCAGATTTTTCTATTTGGTGCTGAAGGGTGTTGGGAATTTTAAACGTATTCACCGGAATTATTGAAATTGACTGTCTTGGGGCTGGAGGTTGCTGCGGTAAATGGGAAGAGTTGTGTGTTCAATTCCTTTCAAAGAAGTATTGCAGTTAATTATTCTCTTTTTGTTAATAAACTGTTTGATGGTAATTAAACTAAATCTATAATTGATATGCAATTATTTACTCAAATAAAGAAAACTATCATTAGTCTTGAAATGCTTTGGAAATAATGGGGGTTATAGTTAATTAGTCAGTTTAACTAAGGATAGATATTAAGTAAATGACTGTTGGTAGAAAAACACAGTAGCACCTATACAAATTTTGCAAATGTTAAAAATTATAGTACATATGGAAGATTTGAATTAAAGCATATAAATGAGCTCTGGAAATAGTAATTTAATGTGGGCATTTTTCAGTCACTATGGTTTTTTCCTAGGTAGATCAGCCAGAGGCTCTATATGTAGAAAGAGCATTAACAGTTCGAGGAGACAAAAGAGGATTTTCAGTTTATTGATTTATAAATGGTCATTGATGATGTATGTAAGGAAGTATAATGATGACTAGGGATCAGAAGATGCATTTAGATGTCAGCATGGGCTATATATGAACTTGTATAAGGAGTGTGAGGATTAAAAGTACAGAAACGAGTGAAATTCCAATTAAAAGAGGCTTACAACAAATGTCAGCAGCAAGCCATTATATTTTTGCTGCTTTTTTGTTTTTTTTTGGTTGTAGTTGGTGAGAAAGAAGGAACTTGCTAGTCCAGTTGTGGAATAACTATTGAACATGTTGTAGTAGGGTGCTATTTCTTTGTTTTGTATGTTTGTAGATTAATCAATTAGCTAAAACAAATATTCTGGGGGTTATTAATGGGGGGTTATTTGATATTCTCATCTATTCTTTTGTAAGAAGAACTAGGTTATGTGCATCGACATAGCATAGCGTGAGTCTTTTGCCTTATAAAATCCTTTGCAGAGAAGACCCATTGTACTGTGGTTATGGGACTTTCCAAAAAGGAAGGAAACTGAGAAGAGCTAGCACATGATTAGTGTTTTATGATTTCCATATTTATTTATCATTTCTTGTTATGAGTTTCTTATTTTGTTCTCTAGTTGAAATTAGGAGTTTTATAAACATAGGGTTAATCCTAGCTTATTTTCCAAGGCATGTAGCCCTATAATTATCATTTGTATTCATGTTTTAGATAGTTTTGGAATTGAATAGACAGTAATCATTTTTGAACTGTGTCGAAGAGATGCAACTTGTGCTTGAGTTAATTCTTGTTACATGATCCATATACCTGTACATTTAAGCAAATTGAGGTAAGAGAAATCTGCAATTAATTATCTAGATGATGTAGAAGTCAGTGTTTAGGTTCGTCTGATGATGGGTGCCAATTCTATGTTCCTGTGAACTTTCCCATTCTATGGTTGATTTAGTTTCCGATTTTCTAATGGTAAGTGAGCGTTGGTTTATTATGTGTAATTTGCAGTCAGGCTGGGAGCCGCAGCAACAGCATTCCTCCACAAGCTTCAAAGAGGAATACCTCCTTGGGTTCCTCTCAAGGGACATGAAAACAAAACCTATAAGCAGCTTCAAGAGGAGGCTATTGAGAGCAAGAAGCGTGATCTTGCTGTGCTTGAAGCTAATGATGGCATCTGGCCGGGAGTACGAATTCCAAGCCATGCCCTTTTTCTTTGGGCTAGTGGTTCTGAGCTGACAACAATTTTAGAAGCTGACCATATGCCAAACAAATATATACCAAAACAGCTGAGGTATACTTCATTCAAATTAGCTAATGTAGTCTTTCTAGTAGACTCTTCCAACTTCATCTACTGGCATGGATGAAAATGCATATGTCGATATTCTAAATATTAGTCATTTCTTTTTGCTTTGCTCTTTTGGAAACTTGAATCCACACTTCTATTTATACCTAAAATATTAAATCTTCTAATTAACCTAAATTCACTTCTAATTAATCTATTGATTAGAAGTTTGTGGTTTTCAATTTTCTTAAAAAATATCAAGATTAGATTTGATAAAATTGACTAGCACTTATGAAATAGATAAATATATGATTAAAAATTACCGAGTTTTAGCATACAATCTACAGTTGATGTAGTCTTAAAGAAATGTGTCTTCAACCTCTACACTAGTCACCTGATCTAGTTGTGATGTATACCGGCATCGATATTTCCATCCATGTCTACTGGCTTTTATAAGACATCATGCCTTGGATTGCCTATTCTCATGTACAAATCATCCCTTTTTTTTGTTTATTTTCCTATTGGGATTTTCAGGGTTGGGGAAAGAGGTTGAATCATTGTTACTACTAGTTATGACTTAAGTTAGCATGCCATTTTGAGCACAATGTTATGCTCTTTTCAAGCAGATTGACCATCTATGAGACATTGGCTTATTTATTTTTTTTCAAACCATTTTTTATTTTTTGGTGTTTGGCTGGTTTTCACTCATTGTTTTAATTTGTTTCAGACATCACATTGTATCTTTGTTGCGTTGCATCAGTGAAATTGTTGATACACACATTTATTGTGATGCAGGCGGCAGTTGCAAGAGCTTGTCCCCGGGTTGAGGCCATGGGAGGTTCTAAGTATAGAACAAGCCATGGATCAAATAACATATGGTGGAGAATGGTATCGTGAACCGCTGGGCTCCTATACGACTGGTCCTCCGTATATCAGACACTGGAACAAGGATGTCATGGTAATATGTTCTGGCTTATAACTCATTGTCCTTATGCTAAGTCATTTGGGGTTCTGAATTCTGCTCTCCAACTTATGGCATGAACCCATGGATTTGGTTTCATTTGTGCATATGATTTTTCATTGGAAGAACAGAGAAATATAAGAAGTTATTTCTTGGCATCCGACTAAATGTTTGGCCCACTGAGCACTTTAGCTTGTTACGTGCTAACGACGGGCCATTGTGGTTTTCATGGGAGGTTTTTCCATTATCATATGGTAGTCATGATTTGAAATCCTAAATAACCTCTCTGCAATTTTATACAATTTGGTTATAGTATATTAGTGTTCTGGTAGGGCACCATCAAAAAATTAGGCCCGCGTATTTTTTAGGCTGGGCATGGTCATGGGAAAAAGTGACTAGTTTGGCCCGAAATATGAGTTTTTTATGAATAAATATTTTATTTCAGATANTCATACAATTATGGATTTTCAAATAAAAATACTTAAAAAACATCCATGGAGCAATCCAAACTGTCCCGATTTGTATTATAAGCAAGCATGGTTACGATGTTCAGCCCGGTGACCAGGCTGTGTTCGTCCCAAACCTGATTTTGATCGGGTCTGAATGGTTATTCATATCTTGGAGCTGATTAATTACCTTGGCATATTGCAGAGGACGTTCAGGATTTTCTTCAACTTGAGCGTGCAAGTATACAATAAGCTGGACCGCACAATTCCCGGCTTCCATGAAGTGATGGACAAAGTCCAGGTTTATGCAGCTGCAAGGGAAGCCAAACGCAGGGAGAAGCGGGCTGCTGAAAAGAAGGCCGAGGAGGAGAAAGCTTTATACGGGCGAGTTCAAAGTGACCCATAGCATTACAGCAGGTATCTCTCCGTCGTCAAGCTTCTTTTTGGTGTATCATTTCTCTCATTCCCTGTTCGGTTTCGGTTAAATAGTAGGCTGGCCAGCTAGCATTCAGCTTAGGGCAAGTATGCCTTTTGCCTTTCACTTACTTTGCAAGGAGTATATATATTTACATAACTACTGGCTGAAGAGGATGATCAGTTTTAGGTGTTTCTGTGCTGAGTATTTTTATCTTCTCTTGCATTTTTGGATAGGTTTTTTTCTCCAAAGAAAAATGACAGTAAAGTTAGACTGGTTTTCTCAAGAAATTATACAGTATATTGAATGTCATGTCAGATATATGAAATTATTTATTAAAAAATATGTAATTATCACGTATTTAGTAACTATTTAAATTCAAAAGATTTTAAAATTGATGTTCTTAATATATTGTGTGTTTTTTTTCTGTTTTATCTTTATGAATTATGTACTTGTTTTCAAATTTTAGTTGTTTTATTAACTTTTTTTATTTTTATTTTCTCCCAAAATATGGGTCCCACGGTTACACTTTGGTAATTTAAGCTTAAATTTCAACAAGGAAACCACCAGATCTACTTAACTAAAATGTCTACATAAAGATGATACTACTGTTATTTAGGCAATGCCTTGGATTAATGTTGTCAGTTGCTGGCATCCAAGCCTTGACCCTTGCCGCTGATCCTCAGCTGCCAACGACGATACCCCAACCACCACCATAGATTTTGCCGATTGGCGACACCACCAAACTATCTGCACATTCACAATCAATCGTTGGTGAGAATGAATATCATTCCGACAATAAAATATAAACATCGACCGAAGATATTACTATTGAAAATGTCAACACTACTGATGATTAAAGATGTGGATTTTCATTATCAGATGATTAGGAACGTGAATTAAGGTTAAAGTTTCTCTTTTTGACGCCTATTTCAGTTCTTCAGTAAGCAGAAAATGACAGTTTGTATGTATACTGACTGTGGGTTACTGTCTGAAGATTTGGGTTTCTTGTTTTTAGCGTATGAGCACAGCATAATTTATGTAGAGGGTCAAGCTGTGTGTGTAGTTCATAATGTAATAAGAAAGTCCCGGGGAGAGTTCTCAAGGGTGGCTAGCTTATCTATGACAAGAGCTCAGACTTGGTTGATCCAGTAAGGGAGGCCAACACTGTATTATAGGCACAAGGCTTCCTACATAAAGAGCGAGCTCGGGTATGGTAGGATGTAAGCGGCTTCATTATCTGCCTATAATATTCAGATCATAATGGTTTTAGTTATTATTGGACTATTTTTGGGTTATATAACATTCATCGATTTATTACCATGTGGGTCCATTGATATAAATAAATAGCTAAAACTTATTGGTTAATATATGGTTAGTTCGATGCTGAGATGATAAAAAATTTTACACATCTCATAGGGATTGCATTTAAAATGATTTATATATGAAGTTTTATCAATTACATAATTAACATTTTGAGTAATTTACCAGGGTTAAGGATCGCTTGAGGAACGGTTGAGCTCGGAAGCCTGGCCAAAACACTGTAAGGAGATTTTCTTTTCATTCAAGTGTGAAGATATTATCAGAGTCTGTTGATTTTCATGTGAGGTTTGCTCCAACAGTAAAGTGAAAAAGTAGCATTGGCTTGAATTTTGAGTGACTTTTCCTCAAGCCATAAAACTGGCTTTAGATTATTTTCGTGAAATTTTATTTGATACCTTCAAATTATTATATTTGAAAAATTGACCAACTTTAAAGATAGATTTGGGACATGTCTAATTACATTTATATGGCTATAATACATTGAGTATTGCTCTATCAGTGGATTACAATATGCAGACATTTTGGCAAATTAATCGGCCCATCAATGGGTAATAATAATGCTACTATATATCATTTTGATACCAAAACAAGAACACATTAACACTTAACTTTTTGCGGAAATTTGTAAACATCAGGGAGCTCAAACTGCTTCCTCACCCTCATGAAGGAGCATTTGATCAAAATGCCAAACTCCTGCAACAACACAGAATTGTGAAATACATCATATTTGGGAAATTTCACCACCAAAAGAGGGCAATGATGGCGGCTAACTAAGTCGAATGTATTCGTACCATGCCCTTGGCCGACCATTCTCAGTTGAGTGACATATTCCGAAATCTTTTTAATTGCCTCAACCTAAGCATCATTTATCAATGTAAACATTAGATGATTGGTTAGAAAAGACAAGGAAAGGAGAAAAGAAGAAGATATATAAGAACACGAACTACCTGCTCAGCTAAAAATTCGCTTTCAATGAAATCTTGCATCTGGGGATCATTGTTTTTCTCAGCCACCTGTTAGTAGCATGTATCAAATATGGAATTGGACACAAACAAAATTGAATTGTTGAAACCTAAACATTTTGATCGAGGATTTAGCACGGTAAGCTATTTGGTACTTGGAAAAATAATAGGTGAAAAAACTAAAGACGAACTCCGATTCATAAGAACTCTTCTGCCCTTTTCTTGTGTTTTCCCAACTTTTCCTGAATAATATAACGAGGCGAAATGATGTGAACTTACACTCTGTAATTTCAATAGTTTCTCATTTACGAGCTTCTCCAAGGACAGTGCCAGTTCCATAGCTGAAGCAACAATTTGACAGCAGCAATGAGAAAATAATGGGTGTTGATAGAGATATTATTCCATAGTTAGAGAAATTCTGCATTTTTTTTTTTTTTTGGTTTATTTCAATCTTCTTGAGTGGAAATAGATGCAACTTACCATATAATGCATCTCCTTTTTCACCATGCTCAAACTCTGAAAAGGGCATCACTACAGAGGATAGCTTTACTCTTCCTCCTCTTGCATTCTGGCGAAAATCAAAATTGACTGTGTTAAAAACCTGTGTTTACTTAGTAGTATGCAAGAAAAGAGAAGAAGAGATCTGAAGATGCGATTAGTGAGAGTCGAAGCATCAAATACCTGGTATTTGATCAACTTATGAGCATGTTCTCTCTCTTCCTCACTTGAATTCTTAAAAAATCTTATTTTGCAAGAGAAAAAATGCAATCGTTAGACAAAAATCCTACATCTATGAACAGTTTTTGAGCTTACGAGATCATAATACAATCAACAAATAGTGAAATCGAACAACACCATTCATCATGTCTCTAACCTTGCAAGGCCTTTGAGAGAAATGTTGTCTCTATCGAAGTAGGCAAACAGCGAATGGTACACATATGACACATTGTATTCAACACTGTAATTCAGACAAGGAAACATTAGGATGATGGCAGCAGGAAGAGAAATCAAACAGATGATATCATTGAAAACCTTGCATCGCAATTGGTTGAAAGCTATATCACTTTTTCTTTTTATTTATTTCTCGGAGATACAGAGTGTATATATCCAGCAGAAACGATCTAGTTTTAGCTCAAATGACCGATGAAACTTTTGTTTGTGGTTTCATAACATGTTTATGGAAGGAATAAGAGCATGAAGGAACTTTCATTGGTTGCAATAAAAGAAAATTAATAAACCAGACAGCTCAAACAAATTTGGGACGACCGTAACAGACAAGATTTAAGCTACTCTGTCTTCTTCGTATGTTGGATTTCTTTGGATTGAGCTCAATTTAAGGCATCTACCCTAAACCTCTCATCACTTTGCTTTGCTCAAAACATGTCAAGGAAGAACATGTATGTTATCTAGAAGTAGATTTAAAGATCTTTCTACCAGGTCAGTTTTTTGACAATGAAAACAAAAAATGAAGACATGTATGTTGTTATTTAGCCAAACATACAAAAATACTGAAGACATGCTGCACTTTTCAATATATTAGGATGTCTAAGAAAACTCTAACACTCATGCCCAACATCGAGCAGTTGAGGAATTGGAGTCTGTAGAGGAATATGAATAATCTAACAACTGGCACTACCATCTTTTTCCTTTCCCCAGGCCAAAGAGAGGGACTAGGCCCAAGGAGATTGCATAGCGATGGGTTTCCCACCTACAAATGGTATAGAAGATGAAATCATGACTTGACAAAAATGTCAGAGATGAAACCTAATGGGAACGGCTGTAGTGGGCCAGCCCAAAAGAGTAAATGGCCCTGAATCTATAGCAGCCCATTTATCCCTGAGATGGTCAACGCTACTATTGACCGAATGAGCATCCCAAGTAGGTTGGCCGCAGCTCTGATCGAAATTGGCTCAAGCACACCTTCCCAAGCACAACGGTCATCTGCCCTAATTCTCCGTAGCTCCAACAATGGCAGTTCTTCTGAAACGGAAATCTCCCATAATCAGAGCACATCCCAAAAGGAAAACCCTTAAATCAGCTTGCGACTCTCAGAGGCAACCTCAACGATCACTACGCACGGCATCTCCACAGAAGGAAAGAAATCCTTCTTCCTAACCGTTGTAGCCCAGAATGGCGCCTACATTCATATAGGGAAAGGAAACAATCTCCTTAGAGAGCGGGCATCCTGCGTCGCCACCTAAAGAAGATGACGGAAGCCCACGGCTATAAAGGTCATAGAAACTCATTTCATAGGCACACTCTCTTATATACTCAAACTAACAGAAACTCATTAGCTCTTAAGCATCCAATTACTCTACCCTCACTTTTACTGCTAGTTCCTAGCGAACTCAATACTTAGAGAGGCCACTCTTCGAGAGCTCTTTACAACCAAAGCCACTCTCCACAAGTGCACCTCCGATCCTTATTCTCCAATTTCTCACCCAGCATTCATCTTTGCATCCTCAGTTTTTACTTTCTAACTCTTGGGAGGCTATTTACTGACTTAAGTATCGAAAGATAAACCAAGAAACGAGTCCCACCATTTTCCTCTAATTCCTCGTCGTTTATTATGATGTACAGGATCTCAGGCGCGCAGAATGGTGACCAAAACCCAAGAGCAAGTTCAACCCGAATCCGTTCAAAGCTTGGATCCGGGATGCATTATTGGTGCAGTATGTGGGAACGCTAACGAAAGGCAGATCAACTACTTCTCCTGAATCAACATCAACAGCCAATATGGTGAACATAAGGGCACAAATTAGCATTCCCGTGAAGGAAGTTACCTCCCCTGACCACGACCACTCAGTTAGTAGTCAAGCCGGAGAACAACCTACTCCGATCTTCTTAGCAATGGCGGAACAGATGAACATGTCGCAAATACTCTAAATGCTCTGCACGTGCTAGGGAAAGCAAAAGCAGGGGCCTCACTCCTTAGCCCACACGCCAGCCTCCAAGCGGGGAGGCTAGAGGAAGAAGAAGCTAGCCAAGAAGGCCGTCAGGCCGGGCAACTTTCCCATCCTTGTGGCCTCCAACACCCAAAGCCATTCAAAGCTTGAGGGGTGATTGAGCCGTGGGACTCCTGATGAGAGCCTCGAAAGAAGAAACCCCAGATATTCCCGAGATGAGCAGAGGCCTCCCGTGCAGGAAGGAGCCTCTCGCATCACCCGGCCAACGAGCAGTAGTAGCTGGCCGGCACCGCGCCGCACGGCCGAATGCATAGAGTTGAAGACCTACCTCAACTCTACAAGGATTGCAACCTCCTCACGAGTGGAGGAGAAATTTCAAAAGATTTGAAACTGCGTGTCGAAAGATAAAGGCGGCGAACACGCGGCTGATCTAAAGAGATCTCCATTCACCATAGAAATACGAATGCAACCGCTGCTGACCAAGTTCAAGATGCCATCCCTGGAATCTTACAACGGGAGTACCGATCCTATGGATCATCTTAATTACTTCCGCACCCTACTGAGTTTCCAAGGCCTGGAAAAGGCATCCATGTGCCAGTGTTTCCCTCTCACTTTGAAGGGAGATACCAGGATCTAGTTCTACTGGCTCCCAGCAAATTCGATCCGGAGCTTCCAAAATCTTGTGGACAGTTTCCTAGCCCAGTACACCTCAACTCGCCACAAGAAGCAGCCATGGCATCTTACCCATGTAAAGCAAAAGCTAAGCGAGAACTTGAGAAAATTCCTGGAGCGGTTCACTGCAGAAACCCGGAGAATACCTAAGCTTACCGAAGAAGTGAAGCTCAGCAGCTTCATTTTCGCACTAAGTCCGAGAGACTTTTTCAGGCACTTGGCCTGTAATACCCGGCAGACCTTCCAAAAGACAGAATCAATCACCTGGGCTTACGTGGCGGCTGAAGAAGCCAACGAGATGAAGCATCCGGAGCGGACCGACCAGCATTGCTCTTTTTTGACAGAGGAAAAAAGAAAGAACAGGAGCAGTAACAACCCTCGGAGGAGGCTGCTTAGAGCTGAGCCACCTACACAAAAGGAGTTCAGGCCCATAAACCTGACTCCACTAAATGACACCCGGGCCAATGTCCTAATACAGATCCGAGAAAAAAAAAATTTGTTAAGAGGCCAAAACCGATGAAGAACTAGGAGGGGGGAGATCCATTGACGTATTGCGACTTCCGTCGATCTCCGGGTCACAGCACGGAAGACTATTGGACGCTATAACGGGAGATTAAAAAGCTGATCCGCCGAGGCCACCTCACGAAATTCCTGAGGAACCCTGGGCAAAGCTTCGATACCTCAGGCGGTGACAGGTCCAATCAGCCTTAACCGTGGAATCGAGCAACAGTCGGGATGGTCAACATAGTGACAACCAAACCTGCCAAGGTGCACCCTACGAATCACTAGGAGAAGCCAGCCAGGCGCAAGCAAAGGGTGGGGGAAGAGGTCATTAGTTTTAGCAACAACGATATGATACATGTAATCTCCCCCCATTCTGATCCCCTGACTATATTTGCGCTCGTTTCGAATGGTACTCTTGACTACCAACTAAAACAAATTTTCATTGATAATTGAAGCTTTAGAAATTTACTCTACCTGGATGGGTTCTTTAAACTAAAACTCAAAAAGAGTTAACTCAAACAGGCCGAAGGGCCGCTCTATGGGCTAAATAATGAGCCAATAGCCTTCCAATGAATGATATGGCTAAAGGTCACCCTGGGCACGTACCACAGAACGTCGTGTCGCACGCTCACCTTCCTGGTTATCGACTTGCTCTCCGTATACGTCATCCTAGGCCTGTCGTGCCTGGCGGCGTTCGAGGCTATCACGTCAATACCAAACTTAAAAATAAAATTCATGATAGTATACGGTATTTGTGAAGTGTTGGGCAACCAAGTAACCGGACGGACATGCTACATGTCCCAAATAACTCCAAGTAGCGACGAAAGGCAAGCAGAAGAGTTGGACCATCGAGATGAAGCGATGCTGTAGTAGGCACAGTCCGGCGGAGCCCCTAACCTAGTACCTATGAATCTGGACGATCCAAAAAAGTGCGTACAGATAGAGGGCTCGCTCGCTGAGCCCCTACGTGACGAACTAATCGGTTTCTTAAGGTGAAACGCAGATGTCTTCACGTGGACACCCGCTAACATACCTGGGATTCCAACCGGAGTAATGATCTACAAGTTAGGTCTCGATCCCGACAGCAAACTCATCAGGAAAAAGCGAAGAAATCACTCCGTCAAGAAGCTTATAACCATCCGAGCGGAGGTAAAGAAGTTGTTGGACGCCAAGTTCATCGGAAAAATCCAGTACCCAAACTAACTCTCCAAAGTTGTCCTGGTCAAGAAGAGCAATGGGAAGTGACGAATATGTGTCAATTTCACCGATGTCAACAAAGCCTGCTCAAAGGATAGCTTCGCAGGAGACGCAAATTATATAGGCAAAATTTTTTGCCAAAAATGGCGTCGCAACGGGGTTCAAAGAGTCACGTCGTTTTTGTTTAAGGCAACACGTATCCTTACTCGATTGAACCCGCTTGCAGCGCGTTGGGACAAACATCATGTCGCGTAGTCAGTCTACGACAGTTAAGGTTCTGATACGACTGGAAGGCAGGCTGGCGCGAAGTAAATAAAGGAGAAAAAAGAGGAAAGTCGAGCAAAGGCATAATACTCAACACATTGGTGGAACTAACATTTTCCATTAATAAGGTTCAATATATAATTACATGGTAGGAAAAACAAAATACAAAAGTCAAAACTAAGCCACGGGTCCACTAGGAGGGTGAGGCTCCCCTCCGGCGTAGGAGTAGTCCACTAAGTCCTCGCACTCCATGGCCGCGCTGTCCAATGTGTTAAGAATGCCAACGAGGAAGGCAAGTGACAACAGGGAGGCAATCCGTCTGCAGAGGTTGATGCCTTCCCAAACTCTGGTCTTCAGCAATGAGCTCACCTCCTCTGGACACAGGCAGACTGACATCTCAGCTTCAAGTGTGGGGAACCTCCCTCGAAATTCGCCAACCTGCCGGTCAACTCTGGTAGCCCGAGCTTCCAAGCTCTCCAGCCTCTCTCTTAACTCTGCCAACTCAAACTTGAGGGCAGCATTCTCCTCCTGGGCTCTTCGGGCCTGGGCAGCATTCTCTTCCCTGTCTCTTTGGGCCTCAGTGACAATGGCATCCGAGTGACTTAAGAGCTCCGTCAGCCAGACAAGTTCCTCCTCCCTTTCTCCAATCATCTCACCCCGCTAGTGCAAGCCCTTTGCTACCGCACCAAGTATCCTCTGGTCCTGTAATTCCAACAAAGCAAGAACCAAGATAAGTCAAATCAAGTCGGTAGAATTGAAAGGGAATGTTTCCCTCGAAAGATTACCGTTAAGAATCGGCGCTTCTTCTTCTTCTTTCTCGCTGGACCCTGCGACCGTGAGTTCTGCTGTGGAAGGTTCTCTGGTGAGCCATCCAAGAGACTAAGCGTGGTGGCCACGTAAGCCAACTCTCCAATGATCATCGCTCCCACTATAGCTCCGGCTCCATCAGAAAGGACCTCCACTGGAGTGACTTGCACGTCGCCTATGGCCGCAGGAAGTAGAGCGACAGTGAAACAGACCTCACTAGTCTCCACCGGCTCCACAAGCAGCTCAATGGCTGGCTCTTCCAACCCTCCTACATTAGGCGCCAACTCCATCGGCACGACCGATGCCATAGAATCGCCCAGCAGCGATGGCACAATGACAAGCTCACCAGTGGCAACTCCCTCAATGACTCCTAAATCCAAAAAGCCAGCGGGAGTCTCCACCACAGAATATTCATCAACTCCAGCCATGCGGTAATCTAGCTCAGTGGAGGATGAGGAAGGAGGCAAAGCTAGCAACGCCAGCTTCTTTCTAGGGCTGCTAGGAGGTTCACCAATGGCGAGAGCCCCAGCCTTCCTTTTGGGCTACGATGGCTCTGGCGGTGGAGCTTTGGACTTTTGGACAGGCGAAGGAAGACCCAGCGAGCTCTCCTGGCCTCCTCCCGGGACACCAAGTGGTCCCTCCTAAACTCGGGGAGGTGCTCTCGCATCAATTGTAGCAGAGGCTCCACAGCATCCACCTCTGCTTTAAAGGGTTTCCCGATTAAGACCTCAAGAATGTTACCCCATTCTCTGGACAATGGCCAATTATCAAATGCCCATACAAACAAGAACTAGTCCTTTCAATTCTAGATCGACTTGTAAATGGAGCTACTGATGCACAGCTCCCTAGGAGAAAGTGAAATCCAATCTCCACTCTGAGTAAACCGAAAAATAACCCTCACGGCCTCCACCATCAGTAGCCATAAATGATGGCGAAGAAAGATGCAAAGTGAACAAAAATAATGCACAGCATTCACATGGAGCCATGCGATAGGGACACATAACGCCTCAAGGATTGGGAGACGAAGCCCACTTCGCAGATGAGCCTTGTATACAGCAATGTGACCCACCGGAGGAGAGCAGGCCCTGTCTAACTTACCGAGGACTGAGAACACTATGGAAGTCGGGATGTTGTATTGCACATAGAATTCCTTAACTTCGTCGGGAGCGAAAACGGAGAAAATTTCGTTAACGGTGGGCACCATAAAAGCAGAACAGAAAGAGAGAGGAAGGCTCGAGGAGTTGTGAAGCAAAGAAGAGAGGAGCAGGATGACTTGAACTGCCGTGTAACTTTTATAGGGATCATCGCCACCAAAGAGAAGCAGCGCATCAAAAAGTCACGGCAATCACAACGGACACGTGTCAATTCCAGAGAAGGCGCAGTCAAGTTGTAACTTTTGGTGCATTAATTGTCGGGATCACAACCGCCCTATACGACGACACTTGACAAAAAGCAACGGGTCGCTCAAAGCGGCGGGAGTCCCAAAATAGCTCTGCAACCCTTCGATTGCCCAGTCAGCGGCATAATGAAACGATGCGTCGAAGACAACCCCCCATGTTCTTCGGATTCAGGCAATACAGTCAACGAATCAGGTCAACGTTCGGTTCCACTCCGCTATCCGGATTTAAGCTTTCCTGTCAACGAATCCGGTCAACATCCACCTCCGCTCCGTTCTCCGGATTCAAGTGTCGCGGTCAACAAATCCAGTCAACATTCACTTCTGCTTCGTTCTCCGAATTCAAGCGATATGGTCAACGGATCCGGTCAACCTCTATTCCAGAGTGCAAAATAAAAAGGTAGCGAAACATGCATGGTAACAAAAGCCGAAAGCAACTGCAAGTTTTCTCATTAACTTCCTCTTTACGAGTTACATGGCCAACAGAAACCAATACATTACAGTAGAGATGGGAAGAGGAGGAGAGTTACACAATGGGGCCGCCATCCTCAAAAAGAGTTGTCAAGATTTGAATATGGGTAGTTTCAGACCTAGATTTAAATCTCAATAACAGTCACCCCAGTGAAAAGAGTTGCCAAGGAGATCCCGTAGTGATGGGTTTCCCACCTACAAATGGTATAGAAGATGAAATCATGACTTAACAAAGATGTCAGAGATGAAATCTGATGGGGACGGCTGTAGTGGGCTAGCCTTAATGGATAAGTGGCCCAGAATCTATAACGGCCCATTTATTTCTGGGATGGTCAATACTGTCGCTGACCAGATGAGCATCCCAAGTAGGTCGGGTGTAGCCCATATCGAAATCAGCCCACACGCACCTTCCCAAGCACAACGATTATCTGTCCTAGTTCATCGCAGCTCCAACAATGGTAGTCCTTTCTGTAACAGAAATCCACCAAAATCAAAGCACATCCCGGAAAGAAAACCCACAAATTAGTGCGCGACTCTCAGAAGCAGCCTCAACGGTCACTACATGCGGCATCTCCACTGAAAAAAAGAAATTCTCCTTCCTGACCATTGCAGCCCAAAATGGCATCTACATCCATACAGAGGAAGGAAATGATCTCCTATGGGCATCCTATCTCGCCACCTAAGGAAAGTGACGGAGGTCCACCGCTATAAAAGGCCATGGAAACTCACTCCATAGGTACGCTCTCTTGCATACTCAAACTAACAGAAGCTCATCAGCTCTCAAGCATCCAATTACTCTGCCCTCTCTTTTGCTACTAGTTCCCAGCGAACTCAACACTCAAAGAGGCCACTCTCCGCCAGCTCTCCACAACCAAAGCCACCCTCCATGGGTACACATCTAATCCTCATTCTCAAATTCCTCACCCAGCATTCATTTTAGTATCCTTAATTTTTACCTTCTTACTCTTGGAAGGCCGTTTGCTGACTTGAGCGCTGGAGGATGAACTGGATAGCGAATCTTGCCGTTTTCCTTTTATTCCTCATTGTTTGTTGTGGTGTGCAGGATTTCAAGCGCGCAGGATGGTGACTAGAACCCGAAGAACAAGTTCGATCCGAATCCATTTAAAGTTTGGATCTATGACACATCAAAACCATGAGTTACTGTAGATTTATTAAAGTAATGAACTGTATCAAGTTTTCTATCCGATCAAAATAAACCTCAGTGACTGAAATGAAAATTTTGTAAAATGGGTATTAGGCTGAGTATATTTTATGAATGAGAATATGGACAATCACAAAATATATCCAAAAAATAGGCGTGACAATGACAAAAGATGCAAAAATAAGTAAAATAATATTAAAAGAGAAGACAATGAATCATAATATTTATAAATGTTTGAAAATTAAAGCTGTAGAAAATCTGATATTTCTCGGGTCTTCGGGTTCAAGTGCCACTAATTCGCTATTCGCTTACCAGACATGATAAAGAAATGAGGTTTAAGGTGATTTGAACCGTTGAATCGTAGGCCAAAGGAGGGATTTGTGGGACATAAGATCCGCTTCAAATCTCTTTCCACCAAACAGGAACTCCCGATTTGACTTAAATTTCAACCAATACGGAGAAATTTTCCACATCCAACATTCCAACTAAAAAATTGAAGACAATTTTATTTTATTAACTAACAAAGCTGGAGAAAGACAAACTCACTTGATCTGCTCATTAATAGCAGCTTCACAATCGGTCGAGTATCTCTGACGCGCGAGGGAAACCCGCGGCGCCATCGGGACGACGAAAGAATCATTCTTAACCTCCTCGAACGGCTGGAAAACTATGCCAGTTAGCGGCATCATGCTCCCCGACTCCTCCAGGGCAGACACAACAGCGCCGTCTCCCCTCCTCCGCTGCGCAAATTTCAACAACGAGCGAGAGGAAAGCAGCGAAGCGCCACCTAATTTAGAGATCGGAAAGCCAGCGGGTGAGCAGAACAACGGATTACTCGTACCAATCCTCCCTGCGTCGGGGAAATAGATTGATGACGAAACCGTCCGTGCAAACATGGCGGAATCCTTTGGAACAGAGAGACTGGAATTACGAAATGCTATTGAACCTTGGTAGGGGAGAGCATGGAGACGATGACAGAGAATACCACGCAAGTGCCCTAGCACGGTTGGAATGTCGGCTGCCGTTCGATGAGATACCGCGTGGACGGTCAAGATTGAAAAGTACTTGTGGGCGTGTGGCGAGCTCGTGGCGTACGGCTTTTTCTTTTTTTTTTCCTGCTCTTGCATAAGAGATTCTAGAATGTATTAAATGATTATCATATTATATTAATTTACAAAGGACATGGAGTATATAAATTTATTGCACAAGTAGCTCCTGAAGAATGTCTAAGCCACTCATGAGTGTACTT
>JAODPA010110424.1:0-19641 GCA_025585075.1 Nepenthes mirabilis
GAGAGAGAGGAAGGCAGCGCTGGGGGAGCGGTGCGGTGGTCAGTGATGGCTGCGCGGTGGTGACTGGTTGGTGTGGCAGGGTGGAGAAGTGGCAGTAGCTACGGAAGGCTGATGCGGAGGGAGAACCGCACGAAGGAAAAGAGGAGGAAATGGAGGTCCCTGAGTCTAATTCTGACTTTGAATTAGTTGGAAAAGTTGTACATCAGGTAGAGGCAAATATACTCATACTCTCCTTTTTCATTTTCATATACACTTTTATTCCGTTTCCTTTAGGTATTCTCGTTCCGATACCGAATAAATTTATATATTGTGTTACCCATAACCTAAATATGATAATATATCAAAATCATGTCCAAATATCAAGTTTAGAATAGTGTATCGCAATCCGAAAACCTAGCTCCCGCATGGGTACTATTCACCCCACCCGGGGCCTCTACACCCACAAAAAACTAGGGTTTCTGCTTAATTTGGGACTAGAATATCATTATCCATATCTAGTATAAGTTAATTTATCGATTGGATATCTGATTGGGTGATTTTAGGTGAAAACTGATTCGTTGGAACCCTAAGGGGCGTCCGGACCACATTTGATCAATTATATTGGGTTTAATGCAGGTATTGGCATTAGGTAATTGTTACCCATGACATGGGCATGTGATTGTGTGAATTTTATGTCCGAATGTGTAGCTTAGACCTATTACCGGACAAGGAACCCTAACCCATGGCTCAGAGGAATTAACCGATTAAATTGGAATTTATGGATGAATTGGCTCTAGGATGTTATTACTCGCACCAAGAATAAGTTAAATTATCAATTGGGTGTTCGAATTGGTAGTTTTATAGGGCGTTATGCTCTCTGAAACTGTAACACATGCCTTTCTTGAAATCTTATTCGAAATAATCATAATTATGCACGATTCTAACCCCGAGAATTATGATGCATGAAAGCGCAAGGAATCTATCACCCGAAAGTTCCTAAGACATGATAGGCTCGTTATGGTAAGAATTTTCTAATTGTTATATTTATATGTTGTATAATGCAAGTCTTATGAACACAATGATTTGAATGTCCCAAAAATCGTGTTATGAATCATTTACGAAAGAATTAACGATCAGAAGCTTTAAGAATATTGTTTGGCGTGATAAAAAAGAATTTCTAAATCCTTCTAAGATCTAAGCAATTTGGGCATGAACTATGAACATGAACTATGAACACAAACTATGAACATGTGAGGACCTAAGCTCACGTGATATGAACTATGAACATGAACTATGAACACAAACTATGAACATATGGGGACCTAAGCTCACATGATATGAACTATGAACATGAATTATGAACATGAACTATGAACACAAACTATGAAAATGTGAGGACTTAAGTTCACGAAGAAATATAAAAATCTGTGTCGAAATATGCTTATGGAAAGAAAATTTAGTAAAGAAGGAAATTCTGTAATTAAGTGAAGGACCTATGAACTCTTCTTCGGAACAAAGAATTGATAAAATTATAAACGTTTTCTAGTAGAGCGGGAATGAAGGAATTATGAATACGAATGCAAAACGTTTTCCAATAGAGTGGGAACGAAGAAATTATATATCTAAGAGCAGAATTCCCTAAAGAAATAAGAAACTTGGACCAAGGAATAGAGATAATAAATTTTGACATGCTTTAATATATTATAGTGGAAGGTTGTTGTCTGTATGGATGCCATTTGCAGCAATGGATTATGGCCCCATCTATAGGGTTGATATGTAGTGGCCCGCCTTTGGGTTAAGAACAGGAGGAGATGGACTTTTGATTATGTAGGTGCACACAATTTGGGTAACGACCGACTGCTCATTTAGTCAGTAAGGCCTATTAGCTCCGGTCCCTCAACGAAATAAGTTTTTAGTAATGAATTGATAATTAAGAAAAGGAGAATGAAACAAACCAAAGAAATATGAAACAAATCATGAAAGCATCCCCTCCCAAAGAAAATCATGAATTAAATCTCATATGCACCTTGTCTTCATATCTGCATTATTATGTTCCGAATATGAAAATTATGCATGTCTTTGATTTATATATATATAATGTGCTTGCTGAACTTTTAGCTTACCATTGCTGTTTTTCTCCATCCAGATAAGCATGAGTTGCACCTGTTGAGGTAGGGTAAAAGATTTGAGTCGACTAGGCTCGAAGACGTTGAAGATGACCCTATGGACTTAGCTTTGCAGCATTGGGATTTCTAATAGAATGTTTTGTATTTTTGATGAAATTTGTTCATAGATGTTTATATATGATGATGTTTACGATAAGGAATGTCCATAGTATAGTTTCCGCTGTATTGTTGACTATATATGCTTCCATGGTACTTATGGTTTGTTTTGGATACCTAGTGGTATTTGTTCTAAGCCAACGTCGTACCAAAGTTATAACGTTAGTGTCACATAAAATTTTGGTGGCGATTGGATCCTGTCTGTTGTTGATAGATGTGTTGTAGTAGATTTTGTGGATTATTTTTGGGTCCTTGGTTGGGATGTTTTTGTGGATTGTAATTGTTGTACAGAATATTTATAAGTTTTGTATTTGGCTGACATCCGTATTACAGTCGAAACTCAATCGAATTTTTGACAGAAAATACTATCCATCACAAACACTATAAATACCCCCTTTGCTCGCACGGGCAAGGGGCATGTATACTTTCAAGCCAACAGAAGAACTACTCTCTGCCCAAAAAGCATTCGGGAAGCCTCTCACAGCTCTTTCTCTCCCTTTCTCCCTTGCTTTCTCTAGCCGCTCAACTTGTGAGTGCACCTCCTCAAAGCCGCCACCCACCGAGCGCATCACCACCTCAAAGCCGCTCCTTGCTGAGCACATCATTCATACCAAACTCAATTCCCACACCTGTGCATCATCACACACACCTCTTGCATCATCCCATTTTTCTATCTATTTGAGGAAGATATTTCTACTTTGAGCATCAAAAAATATACCAGAGAATAAGTCCCGTCAATTTTCTGACCTCTTATTTGTTTGTTATAGTTTCTATCTAGGCTATCAGGAATGAAAACTGGACCCACTTCAATTCGGCCCATCAAGGAAGACCAAGTGGCTCCCAAATTTGCACAGCAACTCAAATTCAGGATGCATCATTGGCATCATCTGTGGTAAACGACCGAAAGGCCTAACCAACCCCCACACAGAAGTAAACATGGTCAACATTAGGGTTCAAGCTAGCGCTTCGACCAAAGGCGTCGCCTCCCATGGCAACGACCCCTCTGCGGGTAGTTGTGTAGAGAAGTGACTGAAGCCCTTCTTACAAGTGATCGCTGCCTAGATGAACAACATATTCCAAATGCTCCAAACCATCTACACACGCCAAGATGAGCAGAGGTAGGGGCTCCTTCCTCCACCACCTGCACCTCAGCTTCAAAGAAAAGGACTCGAAGGAAGAAACACTTGGCTGAGAAGACATAGCGGCCTGACGACCTCAAAGACCGAGTGACTTCGAATGACAGGGCATGATTGCAATTGGAGGGCCAATCGAAATATGGGATGAGAGCTTAGAATGGCAGAATCCCTGCTACTCCCACAACATTGGTAGGTCCCCAACCTAAGACGGAGCATCATGCAGCACCAAGCCAACAAGAGGCAGCAGTCGCCCGGTCTAGCGCTTCTCGCTGAATCACTTAGAGTTGAGGACCTTCTATAACTTAAAAAGGATCGTAGCCTCCCCTCGAATGGAGAAGCAAGTGGAAGAAATATGGCAGCACGTGTTTAAAGAGAATGTCGGAAGACACTCTATAGATCTAAGGAGATCATTGTTCGTGATGGAAATCTGGATGTTGATGCTTCCTTACAAATTCAAGATGCCAACCTTGGAACCCTACAATGGGAGTACTAATCGAATGGTCCATCCGGACCATTTCCACCCCCTCTTAAGCTTCCAGGGCCTAGATAAGGCTACCATGTATTTATGCTTCCTTCTGACTCTCAAGGGAGATGCCCAGATTTGGTTCTACTGCCAGCAGCTGAATTCAATCTAAACATTCTAAGATCTAGCTAATAGTTTATTCTCACAGTTTGCCTCTAGCCATAGGGAGGAGAAGCAGCCTTGGAACCTCGCCCGTATTAAGTAGACACCAAACAAAAGTCAAAAGCATTTCTTAACACGGTTCATTGTTGAGGCTTGGTGGTTACCCAAGCTCACCAATGAAGTGAAGCTAAGTACTTTCATATCGACTTTAGAGTTTGGTGACTTCTTTAAGAATTTGGCCCACAAGGATCCCCAAACCTTTCACGAGGCTGAAACCATGGCCTACGCTTACATAACTACTGAGGAGACTAATGAAGTGAAGCAGCCAAGGCACGTGAACCACTTTCTCCAGGGGCCAATGGATGGAAAAAGGAGGAATGGAGACCATATGAGCTCCCACAGCCCTCGGAAGCAACTCAGGATGGAGTTGGGGGTGCGATGGGAGTTCAGACCCTTGAACCTGAGCCCTCTTAATGACTCTTGAACCAACACCTCATGTAGATTCGGGGTGAAAAGTTTATGAAATGGCTGAAGCCGACTAAGAACCTAAAAGGAGGAGATCAAATGAAGCATTGTCACTACCATTGATCTCCGAGTCACAACACTGAGGACTACTAGTGGAGTAGGTAAAGAAGATCCAGAGCAACAGTACCTTGGAACTGAGTCATGACCGGGGTAGTTAACATGGTGATGACCAGGCCATCCGAAAGCAATGCCTTGGACCACTGAGAGATAGATACCAGCAATAAGAAGCCGAGGGTGGGAGTTAGGAATGATTTTATTAGTTTTAATGATGGTGAGATGGCACATGTAATAACTCCCTATTTTGACCCCTTAGTTGTATCTACGCTCGTTTTGGACGGTACAGTTAACTACTAGTTGAAATGAGCATTTATCGATAATGGAAGTTCGTGTGATTTGCTTTATTTTGACGTGCATTTTAAGTTGGGATTGTGATGGACTATATTTCTACCGAAAATTCGGCAGAATTTTATCTATAAAATAGACGTCCGTCAAATACAAAACTTGTACAATATCCACAATACATGTACAACACATACACAGGATCCCAACTGCCACAAATAGATAACATGTGGCATCGACGTCATAAGTTCGGATACGATGCTGGTTCAGACGAGAAGCCACTAGGTACCAAACAAAACCATAAAACCTACAGAAGCTACTACATCCATCAATATACAGCGACATTAAGCTACAAATCTATCAATATAATATAGTTATAATGATATACATATGCGTATCTAATATAATACAATGTATTCTAAAACATACAAAATATCATAAACTATGCTCCAAAAACTCTACAATGCAAGATTCATAGCCTATCTTGCTCCTACGACATACTCGATCTAATTTGGTATAAGAGCGTGCTCATTTGGAAGGAAGAAAAAGTAAGGGTAAGCTAACAGCTCAACAAGTGTATCATAAACAAATAATCAATAATATATATCAAAATGAAACATGAAATAGGATGGAAGCATTATAGCAGATATATGGATATATGAAACATAATTTAATACACTTTTTAGAATTTTCATTAATTTTTGCGAATTAGGATCAGTAAGTCTTACTAACTAAAGGTGTAGAAGAATGAGGAAATGATCATGATAACCTCATGATTTAAGGTCATATGCTCCTATTATCTACCCGGAGGTGAGCCAAATAAATCACATATACCCCTATGTTCTTTGGGGCCCAGAGGCAGTCCTTATCCTTCCATAGTAATATCCTAAGTCTTGCCAAGAGTATCACCCGCTATAATATGCGGCTAGGACAATCCTTAAGTCTCTACTATCATACCAATGGTGTAAGGTACTGGTCTCAAAAATATTATAAATTCTAGTAATTAAGTGAATATAATTAATATAATTAAGTTTGGGTTAAGTAAAATTGAGAAAATTAGACAATCAGCCTTAGTACAGTAAACTGCAAAGTTGGGTTCACTGTGGGCTCGAGTCCAATAGAAGGCACAAATTTCAACAAGGCCAGGCTCACTATTGGCTTGAGCTCAAGGGAGGCGCAGAATCCAGATCCATCGGTGCTCGTCGAGCGCTCACCTCGAGCGCCGGCTTGCAGAATAAATATGCCCGCGCACATTTTCTCACCATTTTCACTGCTCCAGGAGAAAATAAGAGAGAGAGAGAGTTCCAACCAAGAGAGAGAAGGTGGAGAATGAGGCTGTCGAGTCCGAATCCATCCAAGAGCCAGTTAGAAAAGTGATAGATAGGGTTAAGGCAAGTACTCTCACACCCTCCTATTTAGTTTTTTTGCATTTTTGTCTTGTTTCCTTTGGTAGCCTCATTCTGATACCCGGTTAAATATATATTTTGTAATCCCCATGCCCTAAGCGTGAATATATGTAAATTTGGTGTCCAAAAATGTAGTTTTGGTATGTTTTCGGACTAGAAAAATCCTAACCCTCTCGGCTGGACACATGACCTGTGACGGATCGGGTTATTCTCCTTAAATAACCTCTGTCAATGGTAATATAAACTTATATCCATAATTTATCATTATGGATTCTACAGAGATTTTGACAGAGTTTCCTCTACAATTGTATGAAAAATCAAAAATATAACCTGTTTAAAATAACTTACACAAGCACACGACTATCTAATTTAGGTATTTTGGACTACAACACAATACACAGGACCATATTGCCATACCATCCATGACTCAAACATAATATTCCTAACTACCATATTGGGTCTGAAGAGATGCCATCTAGGACTAAATAAAATCCAAAACATCCAATATTATTGCGGAAGTATAGCTAAATCCAGAAACCTACGGAAGCACAGCAATAACCATAAAATAATAATAAACTACATTAAACTACTAGATTGTTTACATTCTATTACAACAGACGTATCCAAATCTTCAGGCCTTCGACATTCAACTAATCTCCTCAAACAAGTCTCTCTCCTTACTCTAATTAATTGGGCACTGGCTTAATGTTCTCATCTGGAAGGAGAAACAACAAGAATGTAATCATATATCACTAACTACAGCAAACAATAGAGAAAATAGTAACTGGATAGGGGAAACAGATAACTTGAATGAAAAGGAAGTATGCGAGGAGAGGGGACATATGAGATCATCTAGTTCGCATGTTTGTTCTGGTTACGTTTATTCATTTTTATTTCTTTCATTAATCTTTGCAAACTCGAGCTAGTAGGTCATACTAACCAATGATATGAGAGAATGCGAAAAGGAATGTGTCTGCCATATATTCTAACCATTCATTTCAAGTTCACAAGAGAGTTGGAATTCCTTACCTCCGATGGTCAAATATCACCTTAGAAGCCTCCGGGACACATTTCCTTGTTTCCGGTGCACAATTTTACATTTTTGGGGCTCACAATTTAACATGAGCATTTAATTATAAGTTTCATCACAATGAAATAGAGGTAAAGCATGCAAATCTACACTTTATTTTCAGATGAATAGTGTCAGGCCACTTTTAGATGGCTCGGGCACCGCGAACGGGTTGAATCTTGTGAGATCGATCATCCGATCGATATATATACACATTTGGGACGTGGTGATTCACATTTTGGAGTCAATTCAACATAATACATAGGTGGAAGCAAGAAAATTTCCCATTAATTTTCGGATGAACAGTAATAGTGTATATTTAAAGGGCTCGGACACAGCGAAAGGGTCGAAATGTGTGAGATCGATCGTATGGCTGATATATATATATAATTGGGACATGGTGATTTATATTTTGGGATCAATTTAACAAGATACAATGCAAAAACGGAAAACTCCCAATTCCCGTTGGTAAGGGTTTGGTGGAACTCCACTGATCGGATCGGTGAGTAAATCGGACAATAAACTACAAAATCCTTAGTCTCAAGTCATGGGTAATCCATTTTCTATGATTTGGGTGGGTGTTGAGACAAAAATACCCAATGATAAACGAAAAATATCGAAAGAGAAAAGTTAGTGAGTATAAGAATTACTTACCAAAAAAAAAATAGTGAGTATGAGAACACTTACTTTGACGTGTATTACCACTTTTATAACTAGCTCTCCGAAGGATTCGGACTCCATGGGCTTGATCTCCTCCTTCCTCTCTCTAGAATCAGCGCTCTCTCTCTAGATGGGTTTGGTTCATGGAGAAAATAAAAATTACAAAACAGCATGCGACTTAAAACTAGCTGGCGCTCGAGCGCGCAGCCTTAATGTCTAGGCTGGCTCGAGTGCGTGGCAAGTGCAGACAATCTAAATTTTGTGCTCTCCGTTGACTCGAGCCCACAGAGGGCACGGGTCAGGCTCGCAGCAAGCCTACTTCACGTTTTTACCATTTGAGACCTATTTTGACCATTCTAACCCAATCTTTCATATCCTTGGACCTTACTTTTAATTATATAACCTTACTAAATCATGATTATCATAATTTAAAATCCAAAATCTTATTTACGAATTAATATTTCATGGCTTACAATTTTCGTTCCGGATTTACCAATTCTGGTTCTTTGAGCTTTTTAATCCGATTCCTTCCGTTCCTTTTGACAATAATTTACCTATGTTAATTTAATTACCTTCTAATTATTATGTTCTTAACCTGAAACCTCACATGTCCCACAAAAATTTGGGATTTTTTGCTAAATTTTGGATTAGAATATGTTTATCTATAATCTAGATATGATAATTTATTGATTGGGTATCTGGATTTGTAGTTATGTGTAAAGTTCCATTCGTTGAGACCCTAACCCATGCCTTGATCATGTTAAGGGATTATTTTGGGTTGCAATGTATCGAATGACTTAGGATAATGGTTATCTATGACATGAATTTGATGATATGACCTTCAGATGTCTGGAATATTGATGATTAACTGATATATGCATTTGAATACCATTTACATGTTCTGATCATGTGGGTTCCATTCAATAAGGATGTTAAACAATAATCTGCATAATTTTCCATATTTAAATGCTAACTAAGTGATATGTATTTGTGTAAGTTCAATTGTACAATCTGAAAGTTTCAGCACATTTAATTGCAAAGGAATATGTATTCAAAAGCCTCTCGGGTTAATCTACTTCTTCTGGTAAGAATTCTGAATCTAATATCTGCATGTACCTGATCTTAAGTTATGAAAAGACTTAAATCCATAAGTAAGGTAATAAGAATATGAATAATTTGGAGGGAGATTCCACATTTGAAATTTTGATGGATTTAATCTCCAAGATGGAGATATTTAAGAAATAAGTTATATTTGTAAAATAAGTTTGGTGGATGCTCCCTCAAAAGAATAAGTAACCATAAAATTAGGACTCAAATTCATATTTTGATGGGTAATATCCCCAGGCATGTCACTAGTATGACAGTGGAGACTCAAGGACTTGTCCTGGTCGCATGTTATCACGGGTGATACTATGAACATGTCTTAGGATGTTACGGTGGTAATCGAGGATAACTCCATCCATAGAGTGATACATGGTCCGCCTCTCATCAGGGCGTTAAATTAGGATGAAACTTTTAAACTTTGAAATATATGAGATTGTGGGAAAAGCCACAACTTTTAAACTTTGGCCTTAGATTGTGTAGAGTGAATACAATCTATCCTCGATTATTTGTCCCTTTGGCTAATAAGGTCTACTAGCCCGAGTCTACAAAGATGAGTAATTATGCTTAAATCTATATCCTAAAGAAAATAAGTGCAAATAAAAAAGTAAATTGCACTCCAAGCATATCTATTTTTATTTCGTTTATGCATATCTTTCACGTTTATATATCTTTCTTCTATTTAGTTTTGCTATCATTGTTCAGTGTTTTGTTATGATGTACTTCCTGAGCTGTACGCTTACCATTGCCTCTTCTTCCTTCCAGATATGAGGCACAAGTTAATGCCCGATTAGTTAGAGCAAGAAGAGGAATCGCTTAAGGAGAATTGTTGCTTTTGAGGAGACAGAGTTTTGTTAAAATTAATGTATTTATATGTAATAAAAATTATAACATATTATTATAGTTATAGTTATGCTTTCGCAGGTGACTTATGGATTTAGTTTTGTTTCTATATTTATTTGGTTATTTTAGATTTTATTTAGGCCTAGACGGCATCTCTGTTAGATCCAACATAGTAATTTAAGTGTACTGTGTTGAAACCATGGATGATATGACATTTGTGGATCCTGTGGGTGTGTTGTGGTTAAAAAAAATTGAGGTTGGGATATTTATATGCTTGTGTAGATCTATTTAAACAGGTTATATTTTTAATTTTTGTCTAGTTATAGAGAAAATTCTGTCAAAATTTCTGCAAATTTTATATTTTAATTGTTTGGGGCACTTTTATTTGATTAAGTAAGAGCGATTAATGGAAGGTCCTTTAAGGATAAGGATCCGTTCCATTACAGTTGATATCAGAGAAAGAGCTACCTTAGGTTTTGATCTGGAACTCATGTGAAAGCTTAGAATTGAGCAAGATTGATTAAAAGAGTAGGCAAAGGCATAGGATGAAAGTTGGATTGGATAGTGCTGGGTATCTTAGTTGCATAAGTTAGATCGGAATTCATTTGGGATTTAGTGGTTTAGTTGATAGATATCGAATGCAGGCCTTCGCTGATTGATTTGGGTTTAAAAATCTAGGTTGATTTATTCTAAGTCGAGATAGGATGAAGTAGCTAGGATTAGATGGAATATTTAGTCTTCGGCCATAAGGTTTTATTTTGGAAGGCATGGTTTAATCCTAACCCCTCCCTCTAAGCTGATTATTTAAGGATAAATAATATTAGGATGTTTGTGGTCATAGGAAACAACATGGCTGCTAGGCTGAGACTTTTTCTCAAAATGTTGGTCGACCATGAGGATGGGGAGAAGAAATTGTTGAAGACACCTTAGAAATTTGAATTAAATTAATGTCGAGCTAGTGTTGAATATGATGATACCTAATTGGGGTTTGAGTAGATAGTTTAGTTAAATTCCAATGGTTTTGAGTTGAGGTCACCAGGTTATTACTCTGCTCAAAAGGAGTTGTTCAAACATGATGATCAAGCACAACAAACAAAGTAGAATTTGATCACGCAAAATTAAGAGATGCTGAGGACTTAGATTGTGCTGTGGTGATCAGATGTTTGGAAGGAAACAAGTTGATGTTGTCTCGTAACAGATAGAAGGAGAAGTTAGCCTTGGATGGTTGATATGGAGAGTGACATAGATCTCGAGAATAAAGAGATATATTAGGATATGTTATGAATGTTTGTAGTAGAATATTTTGAAAGAAATTCTGGGAGTATATTTCAATTGAGGATGATTCTTAAGGAGAGAATTCGATTGATTTCTTTTCTATTATTTGGTGATTCAAGGCTGTGTCGAGGTTACCTTCGAAAGTTAAAATTGGTGTAGAATCGAAGGCATACTGATTAATGCTCGTTATGAGCTACCTTAGGGTTTTTTGGGAAAGTAAATCAACGAATAAAGAGTACATGAGAATGATTAAATACATGGTTACCAAAAGATGAATAGGTTGTTCGTTTGACCTATAATGTGAGGCCCCGAAACCAAAAAACGTAAAAATTGAAAGTAATTAGAATGATGAGTATCATTAAGAGGCCAAACATGTAGTGAAAAATGATGGTTGAAAGTAAGAAGTTAAAAAAATACCCGAGTTCAGCAAGTAGCCGTGTGGCGCCTGCTGTGCGCCCGAGGCACTGCAGCGAGTGAAAAATCCAATAACTGTCCCGCTCGCCGCGCGCCCATTGGGCACTCGAGCGCGTTTAGCAGAATGTAGCCCGCTCGCCGCGCTATCGAGATGTGTTCGAGCGCGGCCGCAACTTTTGTCCGCGTGCTGACTTTGTTTTTGTTATAAAATGAAGGGGAAGAAGGAAAAGGGAGAGAGAGAGAGCAGACCACGCACGAAGGAGAGGAAGAAGAGGAAGAAGAGAAGAGGAGAAAGGGAAATCACTTATTCCAATCCACTCCCGGTAAAAATAATGGTAGATCGGGCCAAAGAAAGTGTCCTTCGGACGACGTTTTTTGTTTTTACCGTTTCCTCTTGCATTAAAGTTAATAAAAGTGCTCTAAAATGATGTTGATGCATGTTTATAGTAAATGAAGTATGTTTTCTTCGATTGTTTGGTTAGATTTTGTGTTTACCCATATTTATTGCAAGGTTTTGGCTTCGATTTCATGTACAAGCATGTAAATAGTATTCGATTTAGTTCTAAAAGTATGTGTGAAACCCTAGCTTAAAAATATTGAAAATTTTTTGTTAAATTGCATGTTTTAATGTATGTGTACGGATTTATGGCATTAATTTCATGAATAAGCACATGTTTAGAGAACGATTTGAGTCCGAAAGTTTTGGCGAAACCCTAGGTACGAAAATGAAGGGATTTTGATGATTTTTAACCGTAGCTCCTGTTATATAAAAGTTAATTGACATTAAAAAGAAACTTTCGGTATAATTTGTTTTTGAAAATATGCTCAGACTTGTACCGATAAAAATTTCATGCACTGTTGAAGTAAAACTGAAGGAGTTTTTAGACCGATACCGTACGTTCTGAAGTTAACTGAAAGTAAATTATGAAACTGTGATTATGAAAGAAGGTTTTCAATAAAGAGGTTATTTTCACTACTGTTATTTAGGACCTGGGATTGACTATAGTTCGGGTAGGTTCTCCAGCATACCTTAGGACTTTACGGTGGTAATCGAGGATAACTCAGTCCATGGAGTTATTTGTGGTCCGCCCTTTCTCGAGGCGTTAAAGTCAGGAGGAATCATAGTTACAGGCCTACCTTCGGGTGGCATACAGTACAGATCCCTCGAGATGGAATATACATGTTACAGTGATAGGCCTTGGATTGTGTGGAGTGAACACAATCTATCATCGATTATTCGCCCCCTCAGCTAGTAGGGTATACTAGTAGGGTCTGTTACCGTTATGATATGTTACCAATTATAGTATACTGATTACAGTTACCGTTTACAGTTTATCGATTAAGTTTACCTTTTATAGTTTACAGTGTACCGATTACTGATTTCTAATTATAAGATTTAATATCGTCAAAGTATGCCTTCTCTGTTTTCTAGATTATGTTTTGTATAACCGTTCTATTTCTACACAATTATATGACCGTTTTGCATCATTATTTTACTGTTCATATGCATGTACCTTGTTGGGCCTGAGCTCACTATTTTATTATTATTTTTCCTCCAGATGAGACAGTAAAGTTAGTGCCCGACGAGAAAGAGTGAGCGAAAGAAATCTCTGAAGACTTTTGAGGACCAGAAGCATTTTGGAGCCATTTTGGGAGAGCCTGTTTATGTAAAGACTTGTTTGATCATGTGATTTTGTATACTGATCTTGTATCTATGGATTTTTATGCACATGTGGGTTTTGTATAGAATGCATATGATGTATGTGATAGTAAAAGAAAACTATACTTCTACAAGTTAATAGTTTAGCTTCCTCTCTAAACTTTTGGATATACTGTACAAGTCCTAAACTACATCTCGTTATTGAACTGTTAGTATAACTAATATTTTTATAGATTTATGCCATGGATGGCAATGTGATCTTGTGAATGAATGCTGTAGGAAGAATTGTGGATAATTTTTAATTGTGTGCTTGTAATAGTTGATCATACAGGGTGTATTTTTAGAGTTTCATCCAATTATAAAGGAGGCTTTGTCGAAATTTCTACAGAAGTTTTGCCTTAATTTAGTCCAATTCTTATCTTGACGGAAGCTTTTGAGGAAAAAAAATCGATTCCGTCACATATAGATAAGGAGATAATATTCCTAAGGATATTCTGTATTGGTAGTGTTGTCAATTATTAACGATCAAGAATAATGTTTGCGGTGACTTGCAGAAATTTAGACGTAGCTATTATGGGTTCCGATGGCATCACTTGAGGTTCGTAAGTTTGTTGACATTTCGTGGAAAACTTTGGGTTGGATCTTCTAGGCAAATTTAGCCTGATCTTTGTAAAAACCTTATTAAAGATAGATAGTAATAACCCTGTTTGAGGATAGTACCCTGAGTTAGAAAGAAAAATTAGTTGTGTGCCCAATTAGGGGAAAGAGTGAATTCGGTTACGAAAATGTTAGATTCAGCATGTAATTCTCCAAGGGGTTGAAGGTGGTCTTGTAGACATTGAATGAGGTCTCTTCAGGAAGAAATGATTGGTGTTGTAAATGGTATATGGTCTTCTTGAGTTTAGCAAGCAATTTGACAAGTATTTCCTAAGAATAGTAATGTTGAGAGACATTTGGTTTAGGGACAATTAGTATTCATAAGGATGAGATAGGTAAAGAAAACCTTTGAGGAAATCAAGGGTAAACTATTGGTCGTTTTGATTGGGTTGACCCTCGATTGGTCTAGTAAAATGTAATGTATTTGAGGAAGGACAAAATCATGATAATCTCACATCACAATAGGTGCCTATCCCCATTATAAGTAGGGGAGGAGTTTACAATTTAAATTGTTCTGCCCATAGCAAGGATTAGTTGTTGAGGTCTTTACTTTAGGAAAATTTATAAAGGCTGTCCTTAGAAGGAAAAACTCCATGTTAGAATTAACCCCCCATAGGCTAGAATGTGTAAGTGAAGTCTCCATTCTAAGACCTTGTGGATAGTGTTTTGGAGATGGATTTTGTTAAAGAAATTTTAAGGGCCAAAATAGTTACATCACTAAGAAAAGATGATCATGTGATATTAAGAATGGATAAACCTATCTAAGGACCTCAAGGATGAACATCAATATCTTTAAGAATAATGGGCCTTTGTATGGGCAAATAATATTAGGGTAATAGAATGTTGTATTTTAAATTGGGAGATATAATTGTATTCGAAGTATTAATGTTATGAAATTTTGAATTCAGAAGCCCTTATGGTTGTGTCATAAGACAATTAGAACAATTTACTCATTATGGAAGACATATTTGAGTATAATCAACAGGCTCATTAATATGCAACAAAATCTTGAGTTTGTTAGTGTTTGAATTTGAGATTGGGTGATAATCTAAAATCATATCGAATTCTTAGAGAACAATATAGTTGTGGTTTTTGACCCTGTGATAAATTTGAGGAATTATAAAACTTGGTACGGCACTCTCGAAATGTTATCAAAAAGACTAAGAATGAATGGCCATGTGTTTCAAGGATAAATAATATGGACATTGCATTTTAAGAGAATGTCAGTTCGAGGACACATTAACGAAAGAATGAGAATGTAAGGTAATCTACCTTCAAAGTTTAATTGTGAATTGAGGCTTATGTCGAACCTTAACTAAGCTTAATTAGAGAATTCTGGGTAATAGGTTAAATCAGATTGATGGTGAAGTATGGTCGTAGGAATTATAGTTAAATAATGGACCAGAGTTGCGTAGCGGAAATATGGTGGACCCATCTAAGGTTTAAATTGTGGTGCAGAAGGAATAATCATTTTGAGGCTTAGCGTGAATGAAGATAAGTAATCCTTTTGAAGTTTTGAAGAAATCAATGAAATTAAGCTGCTTTTGGGTCTTAACGAATATAGATTCCGAAAGGACATATTGGATAATAAGGAACATGATGTTTGGGGATGCTTGAGGTTCCATAGAATAATTATTTTAATTGAGAAAATGGCTTGGAGAAAAGTTAGCAAGATTTATTTCGATTAAGGAAAGTTTGGAGCTCGTCAAATTTTGAGGACGAAATTTCTATAAGTGGGAGAGAATTCTAAGGTACAGGTCTCTAAAATATTATAAATTCTAGTAATTAAGTGAATATAATTAATATAATTAAGTTTGGGTTAAATAAAATTGAAAAAATTAAAAATTAGCCTAAGTGCAATAAACTATAGAGTTGGACTCACCGTGGGGTCAAGCCTAATAGGAGGCACAAATTTCAGCAAGGCCAAGCTCGTTGCTGGCTCAAGCTCAAGGGAGTCGTAGAATCCAAATCCATCAGCGTGCGCCGCACGCTTGCCTGACGCTCGAGTGTCGGCTTGCAGAATAAAAACACCCGTGCACGTTTTCTTGCCATTTTTGCTGCTCCAGGTGAAAATAAGAGAGAGAATGTGATGAAACAGATCATTATCCTTTAAAGACCTTCTGTCAATAAAGAAACGAAACTAATATTTATCAAATTTGTAAAAATTTTGGTAGAGTTTCCTCTACAATTGGACTGAAAAGAAAATTTATAACCTATTCAGAAGAACCTGTACAAGCACACAACTAAACAAATATCACAATTCATCCTATAATACACATACACAGGACCACAAACTGTCATATTATCCATGCCTCTAATACAGTACTCCTAACTATTGTATTAAATCTAAATAGAGATACCATCTAGGGCCAATACAAATTAAAATATCAAAACAATGCGGAAGCAACTATACATCCAATATTTATCACAATACACAAGTTACTGCGTTATCAGAATATTCAATTTTTAATTCAAAACTAATCATGTACATCCAAAATCTTTCAAGGTCTCCATACTCTTCAAAGATCTCCAAGCTCTTCAAATGTTCTTTTTTCTAGCTAAATCCTATCTTCAATTCTTATCGAATTTCAGCATATCTGGAGGGAAAAAACAAAAGAGTGAGCCGAAATCCAGCAGCGTACCATAAAAATATGCAGTTTAAATAGCTTTATATAAACATAAATGCAGCAGAAGAATATTTATGTGAATATAAAAAAAAACATATAGCAAAACGAATAACATATAGCAAAACAAATAAGAAAAGACATTAATTTGTCATGAGAGCAAACCAAAGGTCTTAAACCAAGTTCAAATTTTTACTTATTCTTAAAATCCAACTTTACTAACCAAAGGGGTCCAAACTAATATACCCTACTAGCCGAGGGAGCGAATAATCTAGGGCAAATTGTGTTCACACTACAAAATTCAAGGCCTGAATTGAAATATCCCCTCTAATGGGATTTATATTCTAAAATAGAAATACCTTCCAAAGGTATATCTGATTCTAAACTTAATCTACCCTCCGCATTTAATGCCCTGAGGAGAGATGGACCACGTATAACTTTATCAATGGAGTTATTCTCGATTACTATTGTAACGTTCTAAGACATGCCGGAAAACCTTACTTGACTAACTAATAGTCTTAAGGCCAATTTCACATTTACTTAACTTAAAACACATAGTTAAAAAACTTATCTGAAATTCTTACTGAAATACCCAACTAAAATACTTATTTGAAGGAATTCTCGCTCATATTTTCTTAGCCAAATTTCACCACATCAGAAAGCCAAATTTAAACTCATACAATCAGCCCTTTAGATAAGTTCAAAGGAGTCTCCAAAATTTGATCATACAATTTCATGCAAAGTTTTCAAATACAAATTATCTAATAAACTTTGACAAAGCATCGATTAACACTTACATCTCATGAATTCAAATTTTCAAACTAAAATTCCTAAATTTGATCTAGGGTTTTAATACGAAACATTCAGGCAAAATCGTACTTAAATCTTGAGCCAAAACTCAAAATCAAAACCTTCAATCATAATACATATACAAAATTATGCATTTGAACCAAAATTTTTAAATTTTCGAGTTAGGGTTTCAAGTCTGCCGTTCAGACACACAATGAATGCAAAACGCACATTAAACGATGAAATCATAGTTATACATTCACACTTATATGCATAAATTAAAAATCTACTCAAGAAATTATGAGAAACACACATAAATCGTTACAAATCTTCGAGAACGAGGGTTTTCAAACATAAATAACAAAATGGAGCTATAAAGACAGAAAGCAAAGTTGGCAGTACACTTGCCTTAGTCTGAGCTACCGTTATTCTTACTTGGATTAGAGTGGAACGGCCCAAAATTTTCTTACTTTCTTCCCTTCTTCCCCTTTCCCTCTTCTTTGCCTCTGCTCCTTGCTGGAAAGACAAAAAATGCCGAAGGAAAACGTGTGCGGCGTTTTAAAACCGGGATGGGCACTCGAGCACTGCTCGAGTGCCAATTAGGCACTATGTTGATTTCCCACCCCGGGCTCGAGTGCGGGTTGAGCACCACTCAGGTGCAGGGTTTTGTTATTTGGGCTAGGGTGGCGCCTCATACGCCACTCAAGCGCGAGCCCCTGGAAATGCACCCCAGTGGCGCCACTCGGGCACCGACGCCCTAGGGGCATTTTCGCCCCAAAAGCATATTTTTCCACATTTTTCCTTAATCCATTATCCTAAACTTAATCATTTTGACCAAATTACCAAAATTTGCTATGCTTTGGAGATTGGGTCATTATTTTTTCCCCCACTTATAAAAACTTCATCATCGAAATTTGACAAACTTTGAATTTTCTTTAATCGAAGGAGATCTTCTTAATTTTTCCTAAGTCATTTCCCCAATTAAATGATTATCCTAGGAAACCTGAAGCATTCAAATTGACTTGATCTTTAGTATCTGATTCATTCTATACTCATCCAAATTCATTAAATCCGAAGGCAAACCCAAATTTATTAATCACTTTTCCAATGTAGTTTAAAACCTTAAACGAGCGAAAATTTCTTACCTTGATTCACGTTAATCCCCAAAAATAATCATCCCTTTTGAGCCCCAAATCGAACATAAAAATATATGGGTCCACAAAAATTTTGCTGCGCAACTCTAATAAATATTCTAACTACAGACCATCTGTTGTAATCCACCATCCAATCCAATTTAACTTGACACCCACAATTTTCCAATCAAATTGGCTAAGATTTTGGCAAATATCTCAAATTGTAATTAGACCCCAAATCAGAATGCTCTATATCCTCCTTAGTTTGTTGGTATGTCTTTAAACCGATATCTTCCTAAAAGACATAGCCCATGTTGAATACTTCGTAAACGAATCCGAAAATATCCATTCATATAAACAAATCTCACAAATCCTCAAATTATAGCAAAATTAGAAATTTCAATCGTAGCTATCGCTTGAAAATTTATTGTGAGGTCCCGAACCCGAAACATGATGATTCCTAGTCATTAAATTGATATATGTATGTTTAAGGTAAATTGGACTAAGGAAAAATGTGGAGGAAATTGCTTCAGGGTGGAATTTCATCACCAGGGCATTTGCACCCGAGTGGCACCCGAGGCACCACTGGGGCGCTATTTCCAGTAGCCCTCACTCAAGTGGCACGTGAGGTGCCACTCGAGCACAAAAAGCAATGTGTGTGCTCGAGCGTCACCCTGAAATTTGGCCACTGACGTTTATTTTGATTTCATTTTTAAAATGAAGGGGGAGGTATTTCGGGACCACAAAACGGCAGAGCTTGAAGGAGGAGAGGAAGGGAAAGAAAAAGGAAGGTTCTCTCCAATTTTTATTCGATCAAAGTGAGGAAAATAGTAAATCGGGTGAAGTTAAGTATATTTCCAACTTCGTTCTTCGTTTTTATGGCGTTTTGGTATTTCCATTTTAGTGTTCATATTCTAAAAACCTTCACCTCTAAACTTTGTCACAAACAATGCATGTTTCCTATAATTTCTTAGTTAGATTTTGTGCATACATATGATTATTACGAAGTTTGGCTTCGATTTTATGTATTGTTGCATGTTCACGTTCGTTTTGTGTTCGGCTGTGTTACAGCAAAACCCTAACTCGAAATTTTGGGTTTTTTGTTGTAAATGCATGATTATATA
>JAODPA010110435.1:4364-19639 GCA_025585075.1 Nepenthes mirabilis
TATTTTTATTTCACATTTATCATGAAATAGAAGTATTCATCAATTAAAAAAATATAAATCATTATTTTAGTTTATGTGCCCTCGACGTGTCGTATCCTTGATTTATAAAAAAAATAGCATGTTGTGTCCGTGTCTCGTGTCGGTGTTTATACTTCTTAGCATGAATCGAATCCCATATTTGAAATTGTACCAGGTTCAAATTCTCACATGCCCATTTTAGAATTAAGCCAATACTTTGAGCTCAAATCTGAACTGGGTTTTCCTCCTTACCCTATCAAGTGACCCACAGCTATTGAAGTTCGATTTACTACGAATCTAGCTCTATTGCTCTTTTCTTGTAAGGTCAAGTCTACCTACACTAGCTAGCAAAGAATCTCTCTCTAGACTAATACAAACCATTTGTGGAGTAGAATAGCCCCTTTTGTCTATCTATGCAATTAAATGCCATCCCGCCAATACCCAAATCCCAAACAAACAACCCAAACAATTGCGATGGCCACCAACATACACCTCAACATCCTACCACATTCCAATAGATTACAAAATTAGGCAGGGTTTTTGGATGCTTATTACCCCAAATTCAAATCCATGATATAATAAAATTATACTCCTGAGGCCTCAGTATTGTAGTGATTAATCATTCAATGAATCTCTGAAAAGTTAAAAATATATATATATTAACGGATCCAATTACAATGTCAGTATCATTGGACTTAAGCATCCTCCTATATCGTATGATGGGAATGCGTAGTTTGATGGGTCTTCAGGATTGATGATGGAGATCAATATGGACGGTGCATCACCACATCTGTGCTGGCAAAGTGAGAGAATAGTTCCTATTTCTTGCTGGTTTTCTTAATGGACAGCTCAGATTAGCTCTCCCTTCGGAAGACAATTTTTGTACAGTCAATCAAACTGCACGATAAATCACCTAACAAATTGCATATATCCTCTTTCTTCTAACCCACAGTATTCAACTGATTAAGAGTTGAGACCCCAGAAATGAATCAACAACCAACATCAACTCAAATTTCTCACAGTTCAGCCTCAAACCCACAATCAGGTCAGAGGCAAGGACACAACAGATGCAATTCATGAAGGGTTTCTTTCTCATTTGCTACGGTGAGCAAATTTGAAAGGAACAGTTCTAGCCAATCAAGGACAATATTAGAAGAACGAGTCTGACAACAGAATTTGGTAGACTTGTTGAAATGATGGTACAACATGAAGGTCCAGAATGAGCATGCTTTATTCCATTTTGCCTTATTATTAGTATCCCACTTGGTGGCTAGAACTTTTTTTATAATACTGGACGATCCCACAAAACATTTGGCACAAAGAGTGGAATATTATCCACACAACCAAACTCTTCCAGCAACTTCATATGATAAATCAAGGAAACTGATTGCAGGTTAGATGTTCTTGGAGGAAAAATGTTCTACCAATTTGATGCCTCTCGTTCTCTTCATATTAAAGAAAATTCCTCAAATATGCCACATGAAAAAGAAAACATTCTAGAGGATAAAACAGTCAGAAACCTAACAGCAAGTTTAACTTTTCTTTACTATTTATTATGTTAAAGATTTTATGGATAAAAAAGTAGTTTCAAGAAAATAATAGTGAATGCGCATAAGCTTTCCATTGACAAAAGACATCTTTTGCTAAATAAGCATGGGTGAAAGACAGATTTAATCAAAAACATTTTAAAGCACTCAATAATATTGCACTGTTCGGAAAGATGTTGTTTCTAGTCAACAGTAATAGGGTGGAAATCAAATTGATCAATGGAAATGGAATCTTACAGGATGAAAGTTCAGAGAGTTGACAGAATATATCTCAGTGCCCTCTCTATGACACTTGAAAGTAAAGTTCTTGCTTTGTTGTGCATCATCCAGATGATGGACACCAACCCGTCCCTCAATTGAACCAACCTAATAGGAAAATGTGTCAATAATGTTGTTCAAGAAAAATATCACACGACACACACACACACACACACACACACACACAAAATCTCAATTCTGGATCAGAAAAGAGCAACATGGAACTATAAAAGTTTAAAGTCAACAATCAGTAACATTATTGAGAATATTATCGAGTAGATGAGTATATAAAACTCAGAAGACTACAATTATGGGCCAAGGGATAGTTTCAGATAGTTTTTATGGGGCATATGCCTCCCAGGTAATAGAGGCATATGGAGAATCAGACAGAAAAAAAGGACTCAAAACAGTACATAAAGGATTAGAGAATCAGTAGGCCCACCATAATTTTTTCAGGTGGTAGGTAATAAAGAACCGTATCCATAGATTAAAGGGAATACAATTACAGTATCCCATGCAAAATGTGGCTATTGAAGTGACAAAGTGGATAACAGAAACAATGAACATAATACGTAAATGCCACCACCACATGAAAGTCTTCTACAGATTAGATGGAAGAGTATGAGTTTCTTGAGAAACAAATCAGTGAAATATTAGCCAAGGCAAAGAGAAAATATTAACTCTTAAATAAACATGGATATGAAATTAGCAGATAAGGCAGCCAGTCATCTCAAATTTAATTTCAATCTAACTCAACTTATTTGATAGTTGGCAAGTCAAGTAGAAATGCTCTCTTTAATCCCTAGTTGGAATAAGTATAGACCCTTGCAAGCTATCCCTCTCTCTTATAAGTAACAAGCTTGAAAGTCCAGTTTTCTTAGTGATGAGAGTGCTGTTCTGAATTTTGTGCTAATTAACCAACACACTCTTCAATATTTATTAAAGATATGCATTTTTCCAAAAATTTTAAGAGTTCAAATCGTGCCAAGTGTGTTCAAATTAACAAAAATAAAATAAAAAATTTCAACAGGAATCACCAAATAGTCCTGAGTGTTCAGTGTTGGACACGTGTAACAATATACCCCATCCTAGTCTTACTTCCTAGGTGCACTTTACTAGTACATCTTTCTCATAATAACACTGCCAAGCCCTCAGAATTCAAAAGGTTATTGTTTCGTCTCACTGCATTCTATCTTTTACCATCCTAGGTTATTAGTCTGCAATTGTTTTTCCCCTCCATTTCCCAGATAGGGATTGTCTTAAGTGTGCTGTATATTGCTACTTCCAGTTTTTCCTAGTTTAGCTGAACGGCATATTTCTGATTCTCCTTTAACTGGCATAAATAACAGCATCTGGGTGTGGGTATCAGGTCTACTACCCCTCCTCTTTTCCCTTTTTCCCCCCTTATCTTTTAAGTTGAAGTCTACCACCTTTTGTTCCTAATTCCTGGACCCCTACTCTTTCCCTTTTTTCCCTCTTCTCTTTTAAGTCTTACCTCCTTAGTTCCTAATTCATACCCCCTCACCTGCACTTGAACTTTATGATCCAATCGAACTTTCAGAGATGATAAGATGATTCTGAGGGAAAGTGCTATACATTCCATCATTGTTCTAGATGGATCCAAAGTGATAGATGAGCAGTGATTCCTCTATGTACTCCAGAAGATCCATGCATGGAAGCACACCACCACCTTCACAGTCTTCTCATTCAACAAGTTGGAATCAAAATTTATCACTGGGTGCTCCAAAGTGTAGATTCAAAAATCAGTAGGGTTGTAAATGAGCCAAGCTGTTCATGAACAACTTGAGGGTTTGGCATAGTAGGGGCTTGTTCGAGCTTGAATATTTACATAAATGAGTGAATCAAACCAAGATATTCTCATTTGCCTAGGCTTGTAAACAACACAATCAGACTTGTTTAGGGGCTTGTTAATAGACTTATTTATGGGCTCACATATGGATTTATTTAAAAATCTGTTAATAGACTTTTTGATGGCTTGCTAATAGACTTGTTTATAGGATTGGGTATGGACTCATTTAAGAGCTTGTAATAGATTTATTTAAGGGCTCGAATTTTGCTTGCTTAGGAGCCTTTCATGTCAAACAACCCAAGTTCAAGTTCCAATTTGGCTTGTTTATATATGAACAAACTAGGCCGATACCAAGCTCAAGCCTATCAATTCTTTTCCAAGCTGTGCTTGAGCTAAAAGAATAAGGCTTGGCTAAGAGCCAATATAAAAAGAGTTAATTCAAGTTTAAACATATTTGAGATTGGCTCATTTGGAGCCATAGATTCATATTAACTTACTATGATAGGCCTGTTTGACGTAACATTGCTTTTGAAATAAATTTTGAAAAAAACTATAAATTGGACCCCCCCCCCCCCCAAAAAAAAAAAAAAAAAATCCTAAAAATGTCGATTAACATATTAGTAAGTTGTTTTGTATTTTTCTAACAAGTTTCAATTTGTAGTTTTGTTTTAAAAACAACTCAAAAGTGCTTTTGGCAAGAGTTGAAGATTTTAGCCATTCACAAAATCATTTTTCAAAATAAAAAAATAAAAGCCTCCAAAATCTTGGTTAGGGATGCTGGGAAAAGCCATTGCAAGGCAGTTGTAAGCCAAGATGGCATTGAGCAAGATTACAGGCATTAGCAGACTGGGAAAAGCCAATTGCACGGGGATGCAATATAAGAGAATGCACATTCGCACAGCTTCACGGGATACTAACTAACAAAAGCACAGCAGATTAAGCTCTAACAGGTCAGATCCAAATGGGTGAACAACAAATCATGAAAACAGTATTTCTTTTCTCCACTGTCTATTGGCTACAACAGTCGTGCTGTAGTAAGGCCCTTCTAAAGTCAAATCCAAACCTTACTCTATTACACCTGGCACAAGGTGATTTAAGAAAGTTCATCCTCAACTTCTATCCATCATGACTGAAACCCAAGGAAAAAAAGAGGAAAAACTAACAAACAAAGATCAAAACAAACAGAAGAAAGGAGAAGGTGATGCAATAAACATGAAAAAGAATTAAGTTCATACCAAAAAGCCTTGCTGATCAGGAAATGCAGCTACACACCTCGTCTGATACTTCAGGGGTGACATAATTCTTTTGTACTCAGTCTGTTCGAGAATAATGTCCAACAGTATAGATAAAATAATCATAATAATAATGTCCAACAGTATTGAAGGCCCACAAGTTTTTAAGCATAAAATTTTATCACTCTTTTAGTGGTCAAGCAAAAAATAGATTGATGCACAAAATGCAACATCTAATATAATATAGGTTTGCAGTTCTAGTTTGTCCAGCAGGAACCCCCCCACCCCCGGCGAAAAAAAAAGAAAAAATACTCACTTTAGTAACTCATTTATATACTTCTATTCTGCTTTTAAAAAAAATTCTTTGAACTCCAAGAAATCTGTCCAGACCATTAATTCTACTGTTACAATATCCACCTTTTAAGAAGTGGTGATCCACCAGCTACGAGCTCATCTAAATGATTGGTAGCAAGTGAACATTTAAAGCTTCATCCCCAAACCATATATCATGTCAAAATCTATCCCAGGAACATTTTGAACGTCTCACAAATCAACCATTCTGGCACTTTGAGATTGTGCATCTACTGGACCATTAGATCGCATTTATCCAGCATTTACAATGTAGCAGAAGCCTTCTTGTCCTTAACCACAAGTCTCAACCATAAATGAAAATATCAAAATTGGCAGAGGCTATAGTCATATTAATATCGGACATATTGAAAAATATGTATCAGTATCAAATATGTCAAAGAAAAAAAATTCTTAGAATCATCAACAGATATATGCCGACATATCGGCCAAATATCAGATGTATCGACTAATGTATTATGATATATTGCTGATACATCATGTTATGATATTATTATAGTATCAGGGGCTTGATATGATTGGCTGATATTTTCATCTCTGATTCCCACCCATTTGGTAGCAAGAGCCTTGAGACCAAGATATCTACAGATATAAAGACCTCTCCAAGTGCCTCTGTGATCTATTTGCTTAACATCAATTATTGTTTTTGCTTTTTAAAAATTTACAACAAAGATTCCCAAAAGCTGGTACAATAATCAACACTTCCACAGGTGGACTGTCCGATCCCTAATCCACCTGCATAATTTAGTCTTGTCCAAAAGCAATCCTACTAATGCCAACCCATGGATCAACAATTTGATGATCATTGAACAAAAGACTTGTTTGAATTATCTTAATTTTTGCACAACTGAAAGAAAAAACAAATGCATGATGAAACATAATGATTTGATGTCATGACTTCAATTGTTCAAACTTAACCATCTCACCTAAGTTATCTTTAGCAAGCAAAAATGTAGCCTAGTGCACAAAACTTCCCACTTAGCGAAGGTCATATGTATGCAGTTTTACCCCTACAATGCAGAGAGACTATTTCCTTGGATTGAACTATAACTTCAAGGCACAGTAGAGCACCCACATTGTAGCACTAAGACCTCCTCAGAGAGAGATATTGGAAAAATCAAAGTTAATCTAACTTCATTGGAAAAATCAAAGCTAACCTAACTCCAAGTTTTCAACAAATATCTATTACACTCGGATGGAAAGAATGTATTTTAACCACCTATCCACAAGCAAAGTTTTATTTGCCAAACAACTAAGATGCAATCACTTATACAACAAAAATATCAAAGAAAAGCACTTCATTCTTTTGCTGGTAATTGCCACTTGAACCAACAATCACAAGACATAAAGCATCCATCAGTAGTCCAGATCCTATCAAAAAAAAAATAAATTATTATGCAGTTACTGTTAAAATTTCTCAATACCAATTCCTAGAGCATGTTGTCTTCAAATCATCCAAATGACCATCGCCAACTTTATTTATAGATCTGGCCATATTCCTTGTACACCGAATTAAGTTTTTCCCATCTTCCTACTAAGAGGGCTGCTGTAATTCATAGATAATGTCTTCAAGCATTCAATTGTGCTAATCATCAACAGGGAGCAGACATAGGCCATTGCTCAATCTGATAATCAAATGTATGCAGTGTGGTACTCCAACACAAGATCTAAAAGCAGCAGCAGCAAAATAGGATTCTTCTTTACAATTTGTGTTAAATGGAAAGAAATGAAAGGAAAAGAAGATCCGGGGAGAGGCCCTCTTCGACTAATTGTTGGCTTTTGAGCTTGTTAATAAATCCAAGCAAGTCCAATAAGGCTTTGGTGGGTGATGGCTGGAAAACTGTGGGCAGATCCATATCCACTTTCAAGTGCAAATTTGGTTCATTTCTAGCAAAATATTTGAGGGTTGCTGCTTGGTTCAGAACACAAAGTCTTTACTGTGTGATCTAGTAATTCAAATCTTAATAGGAGCTCTCACTTTTGGAGAAGTGATATTTGGTCAAAGGTGGCTCACACTTCTCAGAACAAGCTCTCTCGCCCCTCATATCTATTTTTGTTCAAAAGTGGCTCACACTTGTGAGATCAAGCTCTCTAGTCTCTATCTATTTTCTCTATATTTTTACCTTTATTGTGACTCTTAGTATGGAAACAAAAACAATTTGCTGAAATGGGGTTTAGTCACTGTTCTGTGATTTAGGGTGGTTTGGATGTTAGAGGTTCTGGGTGTTCAACAAGGCTTTATCAGGCAAATAACTTTTCCTTTTTTTTGTAGAGAAGAAAGATTTGTGGAGAGAAGCATTTGAAAGAATCTATGGACAGTCATTTGGATAGTTAACAGTCGAAGAAAACTAATGGAATGTGTTTGTGGGAGCAAATCTTGTACTGGAACTATTTTAGCCAGTGCTTTGACCTTGAGATTTGATATGGTGATTCACTTCTGTTTCACCATAATAAGAGATTAGTGAATGCTGATTTTCATATGGTTACAAGACTTGCAGCTGGTCCTCATGCCATGATAGCAGATCATTAAGTGTGTGGAGGACACAAACAGTTAGGATCTAGGAAGCCAGTGTTGCTGAAGCATGGCCTAAGTGAACAGGTAATTCCTGAGTTGCAACAGCTTCTTGTGCAGTTCCAGGGGCTGTAAATAGTATTGCAGATGATGAAGTCAGTTATTGTTTTTCAGCAAAGTAGTAAAGAGGTATTGTTGCTTCATTTAATACTGCCAAAATGTGATTCATGAGGGCCATTTTCCTTGGAAAGTTTATTGGGAGGCCCATGTTCCACCTAAAGTTTTTCTTATCTTGGGAGCAAGCCAGCAAACTTCAACATCGGGTCCCCCTTAAAAATTCAAAATGTGGTGTCATGCAGAAGGTATGAATCTGTAAATATCTTTTCCTTCACTGTGATATTTGTAGGAAATCTTGAGTGGCAGCCTGGAATCTAATGGTGTCAATGGCCACAATCCATCAAGTCTTTGCATGATTCCATGAAAATAAGAAATGACCAAGGTAATTATTTGTGTATGGAGACAAACAAATTCTAAACTTCAAGGCTGGTTGGATGAATATATTTTAATATGTTGTTCACTTGTTTGATTTATTAGAAGACCCGAATTTAGGCAGCTTGGTTGCCTACTTGCTTGCTTTTGTGTGTGTGTGTGTGTGTGTGTGTGTGTCGGAGCCCCGCAGCAGTTCTTTTATTGAATAAGCATACTTCCATTGACAAAAGAGGGGAAAGAATGGAAACAAGAGACTGCTTCCTTTGCATGGATAAATTGGTAGATAACCTAGTGAGAGAAGAGAAGGAGATGGTATGTATTAATTCACAATCATGCTGCATAATTTTTGGTCTGCCCAATTCAGTGCATTTAAAATTCATGAGATGGTAGTCCTGATGTCATATTTTTATGTAGATCCTCTCATTCTGCTTATCAATGCAATACAAGAAGCAGAAGTTCACTTGTCTAGCTATCCCTCTACATCTCCACTTCTCTACCTTTTTTGTCCATAACTATTTCACAATGACTGACCTTCTCTCTGTTATTTCCTCCAAACCACCCCATTCAAACACCACTGGAATAATATTTGTCACAATGCAACCTGCAAGGACTAGTGATAGAATGAAATGGCATGTGTTTGAATTATGAAAACTATTTACCTGAGGATTCTGCAAGTTGAAAATTATCAGATTTCTATCAGCAGTGCCAACAACCATAAGTGGATGCTTCACTGTCAAAGAATAACAGCGTTCTGGGAGTTGTTGGATGTGGACTGGATTTGGCTGTCTGGTGTCCCAGTACCTGAAGATGGTATGAAAAGGCCAAAGATGCAATAGATATGATCAATGAACAAACTATTACAATCACTGAATACTCCAATAATGGAATTGAAAAGCCAAAAAGAAAAAGGAGGAAATCCAGAAATAAGCAAAGAACAACTAAAAGAAGCTTTCCCAGTATTACCAACATGATGAATCCTTATTCTCTCCAAGTATTGCCATGATACATTACCTATCACCTTAAATGGTTGCCAATATATAAATCTTAATTCTTAAGAAGCTAACTGAGGTTGTCTACTATAATAGCAGACAGGGATTTATAGAATTCCAAATCTTTTGCTGCAAGAAATGAAAATTATACTTCTCATAGACAACTTCACTTGTTAGGGGAAAAGGATAGAGACTATCTGGATCTTGAAAACAAGATGCAGTTATTGTAGAGTCCCACATCGGATAGGGAGGTGAACGAAGCGTGCCTTTATAATGGCGTGGATACCTCTTCCTTGTGGATGCGTTTTGGAGGCGGTGGACTCCGTCTGCTAGGAACAAAACCGTGCGAGCCGCATGATGGCTTGGGACGCTGTGAAGTTCCCCCGGCCCAAAGCGGACAATATTCACATGTGGATGCGCCGGGGACGTTACAAATGGTATCAGAGCCGGGATCCGGTCCGGTCTTCCAGCGAGGACGCTGGGCCACCAAGGGGGGTGCACTGTAGAGTCCCACATCAGATGGGGAGGTGAACAAAGCGTGCCTTTATAAGGGCGTGGATACCTCTTTCTTGTGGACGCGTTTTGGGGCCAGTGGATTCCGTCTACTAGGAACAAAACCGTGCGGGCCGCGTGATGGCTTGAGATGCCGGGAAGTTCCCCCGGCCCAAAGCGGACAATATTCACATGCGGATGCGCCGGGGACGTTATAGTTATGTTCACCAACATGCTTTTATTTCTCCAACCACTAAAATCCAAATGATAACAAATGAAAAAAAAGGGTAGCCAAAGAAGCACAGGAGATAGACATAGTGCTTATATTTGACACGTAATTCAGGTGTAGAAGTGGGATCAAAAGGCATATTGAAAAGATATACTTCTCTTCTCAATGACATCATAAGGATTTTTTTAAATGGTAAAAAAGGAAAATTACAGATTCCTCCGGTGCCCACCAAAGATCTGTATACTGCCTTCCAAAAATACAGCCACCAGCACATGGCACCGGTTTACAGAGACCAGCCAAGAAAAAGGATAAAAGGGGATAGGAGCAGACAATTAATCCTTTACACTCCGTTCAAGCCTTTAGGACTTCTTTCTCACACTCTTAACAGCCTTATTTCTATTATTAGAGACCTAGAAATTCCCTAGCCTCCTAGATTCAATGTCCTCAAATAGTTCCATTGCCCAATGTCATTACCAAAAAGGATAAGCCCAAAACTTACCAATATCCATACTTTCCTATAGAACAGCCCAAGAAACCTTTTTTAAGCTTCAAAGGAATTTTTCAGCCCCATGCAAAATGGCATTCAGCTTTGTGAAGAACTTGGAACTCTTTTTGTTTGGAGAACGTGCAAGACTCCTTAGATTAATCTCCAGTCTAAGCCTCAAACTAAACTCTCACTGACTTAGACAATGCCAACCAAACCAAGAGAATAGCCTGCCAGAGGAGAATTTTCATTAATGAACTTTCTGGGAAACTATCAACAAGTCATTTTTTGCATACTAAGCAGCTTATCTCTTAGCCCTTAACTGTGGCTCCACTTATTCTCTCTTTCATCCACATAAAACCTGAGCATCATTGAAAGGAGTTCCAGCACAAAGAGGTAACAAAATTTAAAATTTAACATAGGGATACAACAATACGAAGCTTCAAACAATGACTAAAATAAACCTGGACTTGTGCAGGATGACCTGAAATTATGCTTAATTCAACAAAATTGCAAATATGAATCCACAATTTCCTTCTTTTACTCTATATTTCCATGACCAATCATCCAAAATAAAATAAATGCTGCCACGAATAAAAATCTATCATTCATCATTTCTTTGTAAGAGAAAATAAGACAAAAATCTACTGTACTAATAACAGGGAACAAAGATAACAGAAAGCAGCGATCCTCACCGCAGCGTCTTGTCCCAGCTTCCACTGACCAACAGATTCATCTCTGGGATCCAAGAAATCTCTTTGACTGGTGCATCATGCATGGCCACTGTCATTGGCTGGGCACCAGACAATAAAGGCCACATTTTAACTTGCTTGTCACATCCTCCTGAGAAGACAGTTGTCCCATCATCTTTCCAAGCTGAGCATAAGACCTAAATAAAAAGAAAATTTTGCCATAAAGATTGCATCAACAAAAGAACAAAAGCTTCTATAGATGTTAGGCCCGTCTTTTTCCCTATTGGCCATACTCAGGTCAGTGTAAGTTACCGGATGGTCATGCGTTATAGATGCCTTTGGCACACTGCTTACGCTCGTCCCACTATGCATAAACTCCCAACAGCGTACCTATAAAGTAAACATCAAGGCAGAAGATGGCACTTAATTGACATAACTTCTTATATAAAACAATGATAAAAGAACTAGGATGCAGGAAATAAGCATGCCAAAGATATCATTACTTCCCAGATTCTCTTATCGAACTAACTCGTAAGAATAAGACAATCCCCAGAGTACCATTTCCCATCCCACCACACTGCTAAGATAACACACTAACTGTTTTCAGAAGAACACTAGCACATTTATGATGATTAATCCACCAGCAAGTAAAATGGCAAGGTCTTAGGATGTATTTTGAGCTGACAAATTAGACTAGCTTTCATTGAGATACTTCAAATTCATTTAAAAAAAAAAAGCAAAATGAAAAAAAAAGGTGGCCAGGGACCAAAATTTGATCAGCCCCATTGCAAGTCTATGCATCATTACTTTCTTGTTCCAGGGCATCTTTTCACGACATCAATTGGGCACAAGTTTTATTTCAAAAGAATTTAGAGTTGCAGAAGGGAAGGAAAAAAAAAAGATAAGTAAAAGAGAAGCCAATATTTGAGCATATCGATTCTTTTCCATTGACTAGCCGGAGATCAAACTAATTCTAAACAGTGGATCGAAGCTGAAAAGAGTGTACGAAGAAAGAGATAGAAGGTAAAATATGTTGTGAACACAGGGATTTCTTAAGAAAATACTGCTGTTATTTTCCTTAATATTTCTTAGGTCTAGATAGAGACCAAGATTCTTCTACAAAAGATTGTCCCCAATTGTTCTGTTTGTCCTTCCTTGCAATGGCTTAACAAAATCAGATTGCACCACATTGTTTTAGACCCTTTTGGGAGGAGATTATTTATGCGCATATAGCATATCTCCAGATTCAAATAAGAACCTAACATCAATAACAATAATAATGGCCTGAAATTTCGCTAAGTAGAGTCAACTATAGAAGTTTGTTATATTTATTCCATTCAATTTAGTACAACATTCTATTAGAGCATAAGTTGACCACACTTAGAGGGGCTTCAAGCTTTACTGTTATTGTTGTGTAAAGTTTTTGTGGTGTGCATGGGGATTTGTCATATGTACATAAAGAACTTATCATAATTTTGACTTTCATTATTCTATATTTATGTATTCTGTTTAACTTAACTCCTTAGATTCTAGAGCCTCTATCACGATAACTTTGATTCGGTTCCTTAATTTTCAACTATCAAAACAACATCATTCATACATGTAATATGTCATGAAACCTCATCTTGAGCATCTATAGTGAGGTCATCCATGACTAAGATAAAAAGGGGCTCAAAGTAGTAATTGATGCACTCATATCATAATATAAAAATCCTTAATATTTTCTCCTATGATTCTAACGTCAATCATTGCACCAATATAATGACATACATATCATCGACATTATATATATTCTTATTAGCTCCATTTTTTTAACACCCACCATAAGATGTTCTTGAGCACTCTATCATAAGAATTCTCCAGATTAGCAAAAATAATTATGTACATCTCTTTTCCTTTTCCCAAATTTCTAGATAACTTTTAGTAGTTGAGCACCATGACATAAAGAAAAATTGATTTTCGGACGTGTTTGTTTCTTATTATGGTCTTTGTTCACTTAAAGTTTCATAGTATTACTTGGTAATTTAAAACCCTAATAATTCAAACAATTTCAAATATCTCCCTTATTTTGATAGAGAGGAACTTAATTGCTTCTTCTCCAAAAGTATATTAGTCATTGACCCCATATTCTCATGAATATATTCAAACAAGTATTCATTTTGGTCATATAGATTTACCATTTAATCCTTTTATTTGACTTTTGAACTCTAATTTTACAAATAAATTTAATTTCCCAACTTTCCTCATCACTAACTTCTATACTTAGGTTTTAAAATTATTTTTGTTAAATAGATTATTGACATGACACCTCATCTCACCTTTCTTTTGTGTCTTCTTTTTTAACTAGTATACTAATATCTTCAGTTTTATACATATCCCCTTTTTTTCACAAATATATCATTATCTTCACATTTTATATATCTTCTACTTATTTCTCTTATTTTAGTGATTTAGATGTGTTTCTCCCCCTATTTGGATCATAATTTAGAGTACAAATTGTTATAAACTTTAGACCTAGCTTCACTTAATGCTTTCTTTGCTAGTATTTTTTTCCTCCTTATATTATTCCAAATTGTTATTAATCTTGTAATCAAGTCTTATAATAATGTCTTTTCGTCTAAATGTCTTTTGAAAATCCTCACTCCACCATCAACATTCTTTAGCATGAATTCTTCCTCCTCGAAGTTCTCCTGAGATTTCTTTGTTAAACTCTTGATACAATTCTCCATGCTATACTATATATTGTTTACATCTTTTTTTAGTCTTCTATTAGTCATGTTTTCTTTTAACTTTTATCTCTAAATTTTTTTTTATCATTTTTTGACTTCAAGTTCCATCTTCTTGTTTCTCTTACACTATGAAGTTAGTGTTCTCGCTTCCAACTTTCGATATTTACATCTGACACTAAAAATTTATGCTATGTAATTAGTCTCTCTCTGAAATGATTTCACAATCCTAACACCACGACCCATGCAACTTTGAATAATTTTATTTGACTAGATTAGATTCACTTTTGAAAGTTAGTGTCGTCTAACATAAATAACTGATTTCCAAATATTGATAGCCAAGAGAGGGCAATAAGTAAATGACTAAACTCACGTGTATCGTCACTACAAAGACAACAAAAATTACAAGAAAACTAATTCTCTAGGCTAAAAGTACTCTTCAATTGAATGTAGTTACATCTATCTTTTTAAGCAGCCATGTCTAAGCAAATTATCTCAGAAAATAACTAATAAACTATTAGGAAGATCGACAAACCTGATTATCCCATGATGTGGCTACGAGAAAATTGGCCTTGGGACTGAAACTGAGGCTCGAAACAGAGTCGGAAGGAGGATGCACCACCTGCATTTCCACAAATCCAATTAATTATCACGCAATTTCTTTCGCGGTTACTGAAACCTAAAGTTTTTCCACTCAAAAAGGACAGTTCTTACATGCTAAATTTAATCAACAAATGACCAGTCGAACACTCTTTTATATAGCAATTAATGGAATACCTCATACGATTTGTTGGGATTGGTGTTCGCTATTGCAGAGAACGTAGACATCAGAACAAACTACATGAAGGCGAAAAAAAAAGAATCATTTACAAAGTGAAAATGTATGGAGCAGACCAAAACTTAAAATAGAATAGATAATCAGAAGAGTAATAGAACAAAGAAAATGTAAAGATTAAAGAAATAGATGAATGAAGAAGAGATCAAACCTCAACAATCCAGAAGAAGAGGAATTCAGAAAGTACGTTGAGGGAGGGAGGGAGAGAGGAGAGGTGCAGGCAGTGGGCGCAGAGGGTTTAAATAGGAAGAGAACAGCCGTCTAGCGTCGGACGAACGCTCTTTTTTATTGAACGCTGATTTCAGTCAGGAAGAAGAAGCTGCGTATCGCGAGATGAACGCTGCATTAGCCTTTCTATCAACGCTGGTTTATTTTAGAAAATGGACTACCTCCGCCCCCGTGTAGCGTTGCTTCGCGCAAAAGGAAAGCTATTTATTTTATTTTTTATAATTTAAAACGTTCCGTTGACACCGGTTTATTCTTTTTTCTTGAACGGCCAGCTCCGTTGGCATCAATCAGCAGGCCGTTTCGTGCACGTTGCCGAATAGCCGAGGGATACTTACTGTTTTGCAAAGCATTTTGATTTGTAAATT
>JAODPA010110446.1:0-19636 GCA_025585075.1 Nepenthes mirabilis
CGACTTTCCTCTCTCAAATTCAGATAGCTACGCTGCTAATCTGGTAAAAGTAGCCAACAAATGGTGATCTCCCTTGCAAGTCGAATCGCTGTTACCTCCTCTTATCTGTCAATCTGAACCCTGACTGCTTTGTTCATCTCCCTTCCCGTTATCCATTTGTTGCAGTTGCTCCACCTCCATCGACACCGATTATTTATGGAAAACCTCGTGAGTTTATCTTAAAATTCGGCTATCGCCATGTTACTAGCTGGGTTCCTCTTCAATTGTGTTCCCTTTCCTTACTTCGATTTGGCATTTGAAGCATCGATTGGGATAAGGTGCTAACCTGTGCGCACGTGCGTTTTCGAAGTTCTGGACATCGAAGAATCAGGTGCTATGGGTTAAGAGATAATTCGAAGTAAGAAGTGTTGGGGATGATGGATTGGGATAGCAATTCGGACGCGAGCGGGGACGAGGAGGAGGGTTTCTTGTTGAACGATGGCGGTCCTGCTCCATTTCCGGTGGAGAACTTTCTCCAGACGACGCCCTGTGGGTTCGTTGTTACCGATGCTTTAGAGCCAGATCACCCTATCATATATGTCAATACTGTGTTTGAAATGATCACTGGTTACCGCGCAGAAGAAGTACTTGGTCGCAACTGGTACGTTCTGTCCCTCTATGGTCACTATCTTTAGCTCTTTAGAAGTACTTCCCAATTTTCTGTGAGTATGATCTTCTTTACATAACTAGATCTCTCGCACTCGGCTTTTTCACCCTTTTGTTTGGTTGGTTTGCAATTTCTGTCATCTTGAAGATGGCGGTAGCAGGGGCAATGGCTAGATTTGGTGCTTTGGGGAACATCAGGTTTGGTGGTCTGTTTTTTAAGCAATCAAGGACTTGTGTATCTGCTTCTGCTATGCTTTGTAGTTAATTAGGTTTCTATTCAAATTTCTAGAAAATACAGCTGCTAGTGGAATCACCGAAGCAAGAACAAGATGGACGAGGAGAAACTGGATGAAAAATGAATTCTGCTCTCAGTTGTATTTCAGAATTCTATAAATGAATTACATAGCAGAGATAGTCTGCATATATAGACAATTGAAGAGGGAAAATATAACTAGCTAACTGAATTCAGCTACAGCGAGGAATGAAAGAGGTGGGAAATAAGACAAATAAAAGAAAACAGAAATCACTAAATAGCAGAACCTCCAACAGCCCCCTCAAGATGGTAAGTGCAAATGATGCACACTTATCTTGGTAAGCAGGTAATGAAATCGGGCAACTGGCAGAGGCTTGGTCATGATATCTTGAAGTTGATGGTTAGTGGAAACATGAAGTGTCCAGATAATCCCTAACTATAGTTTTTCTTGGACAATGTGATAATTGATTTTTATATGTCTTGTTCTCTCGAGGAAAACTAGATCAGTGGCAATATGAAGAGCTGCTTGGTTGTCACTAACTAATAAGGTGGGCTGAGGTTGATCAACAACCAATTCACCTAGCAGATGCTTCAGCCAAGTGAGCTTACAAAAAGTTGAAGCCATGGACCTATATTATGCTTTATCAAAAGATCAAGAAATTTTGTGTTGGTTTTTTGATTTCCATGAAATGAGCGAGTCTCCAAGGAAAATAGCAAAACCTTTGAAGGATCTGTGAATGTCTGAACATGCTGCCCAACCTGAATTACTGAAGGCTTTCAAATGAAGCCCTGAGGAAGAAGGGAAGAATAATCCTTGCCCACGAGTTCACTTTATGCAACAAAAAATATGATAAGTTGCATCAAGATGTGATTGCCTGGGACTATAGTAAATTCATAGAAAAAGCTAAATATTGTCTTGTTATTGTCAAATAAAGCAATCTTCCCACAAGTCGTTGATATTCTAGGGAGTTAGGAAAACTCTTCCCCTCAAACCGGTTAAACTTTAGGTTTTGTACCATGGGAGACTTTGCAGGACGACAACCAAGATAACCAGCATCTACAGGAATCTCAAGCACATATTTTTGTTGGCAAAGAGAAATACTAGTAGAGGATCTAGCAATTTAAAGTCTTAAAAAATATTTGAGGACCTCAAGATCTTTAAGCTTGAATTTGTTGTCAAGTGTATGCTTAAACTGACCAATAAATGATATGTCATTGCCTGCAACAATAATGGAATGTATGAATTCTCGTGACAAGATAAAAGATGACATCTTGTGGAACCATTGCTGCGAAGCTTGTTTCTAGGCATGAATTTATTTGTGTAGTTTATGTCACATCCCTGGTCCCAAAAGCTTAATTCATCTTATATTAATCAAATTGTTATCTTAAGTTATTTCAAATCCAAAGATTCGAAAATTTTTCGACAAACTTTTAAAATTCCAAATAAACATTGGATGTGAACCTTCATCGAATGTCAACTACCATCAACCAACCAAGATGAAAAAAGAATAATTTTAATCACAGAACCTGAATGGCCGCGCTCTAAGTAGCACCAATTATTAACCATACAACAACCTTAACATGTGCATAAGGAGATATGCCCATATTAGAATCAGCATGAGCAAATTCGTAATTTTGACATCCTACTAGGCAAACCAAAAATCCCGCCAAATTACCGACATAACATCACGATAACGATTTATACATAACCATTCAGCTGAAGCAAATAAACGTCCTAAATCTATTGTTTTAATGCAAAAATAGATCATTCAAAAATCGCAAGTCCTATTTCTAATCCACAAAGAGTTCTTTCGATTCTTTTATCACCTACAAGATTGTCCCAACCCCTCTAATCTGGTAACTTAGTAAAAATTGAAATAGGATTGAGTCAATTGCTCAGCAAGGCATATAAATTTTTATAATAAAACATCTAATTTACATCAAAACAATGTTGGAAGGAATATGATCAAAATCAAATGCAAAGTCTTGCAATTTCTATAACATTCATGCATAAAAACCTTTTATAAGTGAGAAAAGAAGACAGGTCATGAGGTTTACCTAATGATGTAGAAGCTGCACCTTAAGTCAGATTGTGATGGGGTTAATTTTTTGCCAGATTGCAATGAAAATGAATGAGGTAATATAGGACTTTTTTTATTTTAGATGATTTTTGGATAGGGCTTGTAGGATCTATTTTGTATGAGTATGTGTTTGTTGTGGAACTGGTGAAGAGGATGACCTGATGCAAAGGTGGGAGTTAATCAGGGTGTTGGAAAAGAAGAAGGGGCATTGTTGGTGATGTCTGGAATCGAGTGAGGAATGGCTACAGATGAGTGGGGTGAAGAAGGGGGAATTTGAACGTCAGAATCAAGAACAAAAAAGAGAAGGAAAAAATATTTTCATGGAAAATCACATCTCTAGATAGAGATATTGTTTGAGTTTAAAAGATGATATACCTTACATGTCATCACATCATAGTGTCTACTAAGAAATATACATGGTTTAGCTCTAGGATCATTTTTTGTGGGATTTCTTTTGAGAGTGGAAAACATAGCAAAGACATCCAAAGACTCTCGGATGGGAATATTAAGATTGTTTAAAGTACCTCATATGGAGACTTATGATGTGAATGTGGACTTATAATTCAATTTATGAGGTACATGGCTATGAGTATGCAGTCGCTTTGAAAAATAAGACAAAGTTCGGCCTGAAATTTTTGTGCTCTAGTGACATTAAGAATTTGTTAGTGTTTGTGTTCAACAAACCATTTTGTTGTGGAGTATGAACACATATGACTCAAGATCAATTGAGCTCAAGCATGAATCCTCAGGACAATTCCATTGTGTATTCCATATGCAAGATTTTTCTGGTACAGCATGCTACTGAGTTTGCTCTAACCCTCTGGGATACCAACCCATTCACAATCAATTATTATCCCATTTGTTATAATTACCAAAATTATAAAGATACTTGGTATAATACCTTTTATTTACGATCTTATCGTTATTCATGGTTTATCAAATTTAATAAATCGTGTCCTAAGGAATTACCAAACTGGTTTGTGAAATGGTGACTTTATTTTGAGGCCAATCCTGCATACATTTTGTTTATTAATTCATGGTCGAGTGGTGAGATAAGTTTGATCATTCAAAGATCACTTGCACATTTATCCAACATCATTTCCAGACATTCAACACTCTCAAGAAAGTGGTTCAGGAAGTCTCACACCAACTTCCCCCTATTCAAGCAGCGGTGGTTCCTGTGACTCATCCAATATCACCAGTATTAACACCTTCTGCACCGCCAGAACTAGTAGCTGCACCAATACTAATAAAGTTTTCTACTTTATTAGTGTCATCCAAGAAATCATCTAATAAGGCCCAACTTGGTGAAGTTTTAGCCCAGATGCAAAGAATTATGAAGAAATGACAAGGTTGATGATGACTTATTCGGCTCCACTACACAGCCTCCCTCTCAATTGTATAGTCCACTGGCCTCTAATCCATATGAAGACCCTTTTGCTCAGGATCCCTTGGATTTCTAAGCTCAATAAAAAAAAAAAAAAAAACTGTGTTACTATGTAGGTATCAACTATTTTTTTCAAAGATTACCCTTTAATGGATGGAATTTACCTGACCACATCAACTTTTCGCAACAGTAAAAGTAGATTCTCTACAGCAACATTATTAATCGATAGATTCTCAACAATAACATTGTCAACTTTTTGACTAGCAATGGTTACTCTATAGTAAAAGCAGATTCAGATTCTCAAATTTGATTGAGTGATGAACGTATGGGTAGGCATATGATGCCACCTACTCACCTACTATAATGATTTACTTACCAAAGTAACGGACCAGATTCTTGGATGATAAAGGGTTTAGATTACAGCATCCCCATTATAAAAGGATATTCAAGGCATTCAACAAAGCATGACAAGTTAGCCTGAGTTATAAGCCTCCTGTCCTCTACGACCTTTCTAAACCATCTTCTTCCATTAATATCCCAATCCCTCAAATCTGTACTTTTCTTTTGTATCAAAGTTTGTATTCAGATTGATAATTAATCAAAGTTTGAAGCATTTTTTGATATTAATTCTATCTCTTGTTCTATTTTGTCATATTTAATTTGAATTTATTGATCCTACATACGTTTTGAACGTTTTGGTATCAAAGTCATGTTTATTTACTTATTGCATATCCATTTGCATTTCAATTAGGCATCATTGGTAAGCTTGTGTTTGGTGGTCCTAGTCTAGGTGGTCTCGGTTATTAGGTTTATGTAGACGGATTTTGTTTTAATTTATGCATTAATTAGATAATGGTGTCTAGATTCAGACGTATGTATAGGGGAAGCAATTTAAATTCAAATATGATGTTTAATTCGAGGAAATCTTTGATTATTCCAAGTAGCTAAGATTATTCTAAATGGACAATACCTACGTAGTAAGTAGAAGAAATATATAAAATAGATACATTTGATTTTAAACCAGCTTTAACCATTAAAGATCATGAGTAAAATATTTCTATTAAGAATGAATATAAAAAAAATTAGCTTATTATCAACCCTATCAATTGATAAATTCAAACATAAAAGGATATAGCTATATTCATTATGGCTTAATCCATATAACAATCAAACCCCTAACCAAATTAGGAATAGATACTCCAGTACAATTATGCCTTAGGGATCAAACATTATTAAAATATAAAGATTCAATCCTATTAGTAGTCCAATCCAATTTATGTAATGGATCAATCAATTTTAACTGTGCTCCAAATTTTATGATAGATCTTAAGGATCCAACCATATTAAATACGCTCGTCTTAAATGTGCATTTTCTAGGTTTAGCCTTGTAGGAAAATCGATGAGGTTTTCTTATTTTATATAGAATTTATTTTGAATTATTGACAACTCAATTTAATCCAAAATGCTTAATCCAAATTCCTCTAGGAAAAACCACTGTATTACAGGTAGAAGTAGATCATGCTACTTCTTTTATTCTAAAATTATTAAAATGGAATGAAATTACTCTACCAGATGCATGACAAATTAATATGACCCAACCACCAAGACATGTAACTCAGGATGAGTTTTCTGAGATTATAGAAACTCTTGATAGAAACATTGTCTTCAACTTTAGACCAACCCTGATTCCACAAATACCAAGATCATTAGGTTTTAATACATCTAGATCCCATACCATTTTATAAGAATATGAAACCTCTAGACCATCCACTAGCACTAAGTTCTAATCAACTTATTCACAAGAAACTAAACATGTAGAAAGTAGAATTCCTATTCCATAAAGAATTATCCAAATTACTCCACAATCACCAATGTTATTGGATATGCAATTGATTAATGTAATTACTTTAAACGATGATGAATTTATTTCAGATATAAATATTTAATAAAAGAATTTATGTTAGAAGAAAATAATCATTTTAGAAAATGGTATTTCAAATTCTTCACAAAAGAACAAACAAAAGAATACTGAAATACTTGGAAACAAACCATGAACCTACTCAAAACTAATCTATCATTTTTTGAATGGTTTTTACCTTATGCTAATTAAAATAATTCAATTCCAAACTCAAAATTACTGGAAGATAATCAAATTAATGTTAACACACAAATAACAAATCAAAGGATGATTGTTAGTGGCCAATAGATAACATTTGTGCATCCACCAGTAACAGCTGTTAAATTAAATATAGATGGAGTACAAGTAGCTGCTGTACCTTTTGAAAAGGGCACTGATTGTGAATTAACCACCGATGCAATCTTAGATAATATTAAAAAATTATATGTACAAAATAATTCTCAGTCTTAAATATTATATACTATTGCTAAACAAGTGGATAGAATAGAAAATATACTTCAAACTAGACTTGAATCAACTATTTATTTTCCACACAATATTTCTCCATTACTTAGTTTACTATATACTTTGTCTAGAAAAGATATTGAGCAATTACTTTCAAAAACAACTGATGTACTTCTAGAAACATTAACTCAAAAAATACAGCAATTAACGCCCCCCTCATCTAGCCAGCCTAATATGATCAAAACAATTCAGACTATAGATCAACCTATAGAAGAAGAACAAGAACTAAATAAAATTAGACAACATAGGAGGTGTACTCCTAATCCTCCTAGAACATATCAAACAAAAAACTATTATCCTCGATTAACCCTCCTAACATTCAATGTAAAGAACGAAATCAATTCCAAACCAAAATATTTAGTGAAGAAGCCATCAATGAATGGAACATCGGTGGCAAATTTGATTATGAAATTGCATGCCTACTCCATGACATCGGCATGGCTGTTATGGCATATCGCGTACAAATATAGGCAATCATCAAGCCTATAAATTCATAGTTGTTGGATTTACGGGAATAATTAAATTTTGGTGGGATAATGCTTTATATCCACACCAAAGGGATTATATTGTAAATAATACTATTTGGACCTAATGATCAAGTGCAATTTGACTAATGAGAAAATGCAGTTGAAATTCTTGTTGTTACAATAAGTCAAGCATTTATTGGCAACCCTAAAGAAGAATTAATCAGCTAAAAAATATTTATATTTAATCTTAGATGCCATACACTTTAAGATTTTTGATGGTATAAAGATTTCTTTATTGCCCATATATTTTGAAGACATGATTGTAATGAACATTTATGGAAGGAAAAGTTTGTTAATAGGTTACCCACTCTCTTTGCGAAATGAATTCTCACCAAACTCACTGATCTTTTCAAGGGCAAAGCCATCCCTTTGAATGACATGACCTTTGGCCAACTTTTTTCGTTTATCAAGAAAGAAGTTCTGCAACTATGTCAAGAACATAAGGAATAATCCAAATTTCACAAAGATCTTAAACAATTTAAAGTTCAGTTTGGAGCATTTTGTCAACAATATGGAATAGATATACCAAGAGCACCATCAAGAGCAAAACCAAAATATTCTAAGAAATTGTATAAGCAATCTAATTCATATACCCAACAACGTCAAAACCAAAGGAAATGTCATAAAAAGATAATCAAACATAATACTCAAGAAAATAGACCTCAGTGTCAACCGTCCAAAATGATATGCTGGAAGTGTAAACGACTTGGACACAAATCTAATCAGTGTAAACTTGAAAAGAAAATATGAGTTATTCAAAGATGATGAATAAATGTGTAACAACTTAGCCTCCTTATTACTGAGTGACTCAGATGAGCCCGAATATCAACACGAGGATGAAGTAGATGAACCCTATACAATTCAAGAAAATGAATCAAGTAATTCCTCTTCCTATTTAGAAACTGACCAAGAAGAAGAAATAGATGGATTCCAACATTTATGTGACTGTAAATTACAATAATTGAGGATCCATAAATCAAACAACAATACTATTTAAAACTAAAAAATTTATTAACACAAAAACAAAAATATAAAGACCTTGAACCTTTTAGTTTAATAAAAGTATTTGAAAAATATCCATCCCAGTCGCTATTTAAACAAGTGATTACTGGAGACATACAAAATGAGATCAAGCAATTAAAAAGTGAAATAAAGGACCTACGGAATCAATTACAAGAACAAAAACTTAATGAATTACAATTAGACACAAGGTTGCTACTCCTTGAGTCCAAGATACTTATACCAGGTAAAAGAACCATCAACCTCCCAACCAAGACGCCAAGAAAATCAACAAAAAAAATGAATAACAATACCTCTAACTAATAACAAAAATAAATTTTAAAAAATGGTACTACCAAATTACTCTAGTTATCAATAATGAATTCCATCTTAAATTGATAGCTTTCATAGACACAGGAGCTGATCAAAATTATATACAAGAAAGCTTAATACCCATTAAGTATTATCAAAAAACGATTGAGAAATTTCATACAGGCTGTTCTCACCTAAATATCAATTATAAATTAACAAATGCGGCAATTTGTAATCAAGGACATTGCTTTCAATCTACTTTATATACTTGTCAAAGATCTTCAATAAGATATTATCCCAGGAACTCCTTTCTTTACCCAAATTTACCCCTTCATTGCCTTATCAGAAGGACTTTCAACCCAGGTTTTAGGTAACAATATCTTTTTTCCTTTTATACACCCTATTAAATAAAGAGAAATACAAGAATTACAAACTGTATCAATATACAAATAGATAAATGCTATAACCAATAAAGAAAAGCAAATATAGTATTTGCAAGGAGAGATAGAATACGAAAGGATAGAACAACAACTAGAAACTCATATACAAAACAAAATTAAAAATATTGAACAAGTATTTGAAAAAAGAAGTATTTGCAAATCTCCCAAACGCCTTTTGGGATAGAAAACAACACTAGGTAAGTTTACCTTATGAATTGAGCTTTCATGAATCCAAAATACCAACCAAAGCCAAACCTATTCCAATGAACCAAGAATTATTAGAATATTATAAGAAAAAAATCCAAGATTTATTAGATAAAAAATTAATTAGACCATCCAAATCTCCTTAGAGTTACTATGCTTTCTATGTTATGAAATAGGCAAAAATAAAAAGAGGAATCCCAAGGTTAGTTATTAATTATAAACCTTTTAATAAGGTACTTTAATGGATTAGATATCCAATACCTAACAAAAGAGATCTAATTAACAAATTATATAATGCAAATATATTTTCAAAATTCGATATGAATTTCGGATTATGGCAAATCCATATCAAAGAACAAGTTCAATATAAAACAACGTTTACCGTTCCATTTGGCCATTACGAATCGAATATAATGCCATTTGGACTAAAGAATGCACTATCTGAATTTTAAAATATTATGAACCAAATATTCAACCCATATACTCAATTTATAATTGTGTACATTGATGATGCATTAGTTTTTTTTCCAAAACAATAGACTATCACTTTAAACATTTACAGCAATTTTATAATATTATAAAAAACAATGGTTTAGTTGTTTCTTCTTCAAAAATAAAATTATTTCAAACAAAAGTTAGATTCTTAGGTTTTAACATCCATTAGCATACTATCATTCCTATTCAACGATCTATAGAATTTGCAACAAAATTTCCAAATGAAATTAAGGATAAAAATTAATTGCAACGATTCTTTGGATGTCTTAATTACATTGCAAATTTTATTCCTAAATTTTGGTAAATTTGTGGATCTTTATATAAAAGGCTCTAGAAAAAATCCTACAGCATGGACGAAGGAACAGACAAATAAAATCAAGAGTCTTAAACAACAAGCTTAGCACTTACCTTTCTTAGGCATTCCACAACCTAATGCCTAGTTGAAACTGATGCCTTTGATCTAGGATATGTGGGTATCTTTAAACAACAATTAGGCACTAAGGCACATACACAAATCATTCGTTTTCAATCAAGGCTATGGCTCGGCCCTTAGAAGAATTATTCAACTATTAAAAAGGAAATTTTATCCATTGTTTTATGCATTTCCAAAATTTAAGATGATCTATATGACAAAAAATTTCTTTTCGCATTGATTGCAAAGATGTCAAAGATGTTTTACAAAAAGATATTAAAAATCTTGTTTTTAAACAAATTTTTGCTCACTGGCAATCAATTTTATCCGTTTTTTATTTTAATATAGAATTTATTGAAGAAAGTTCAAATTCTTTACTTGATTTTTTAACAAGAAAATTTTTACCAGATAATCATGTCTCATAAAGCAAGCCACAAAGCCAAGTCTATTCAACCACCTTCAACCCCAACAAAACAATCTACCAATGACATGCCTATACCACAAAAAACTATCCCAGTATTCAATCAATTTGCAACCCTCTGTGATTACCATTATCTTTTAAGGATGCCATTCAAACCAAACTAGACCAACCCTCGCCCTTCACTTCCATCACTATAAACCAACTGATCCTTCTAGTTATGTAACCAAACCCTTAACCATTCATGTAGCAATGACCGCCCTTATCCAACAACCCTTGCTCAAAGACTTATTAACCATTACCAACCAAATGTTCTACGACAACTGTTTATTCAATGCCTCCAATATTGCCAAGACTCAACAAAAGGTCTTAAGCTGCAACTCTGCTTCATTATTAGATCTGTGGCATTTAACTTTAATGTCAAATTGATTTCCCACCAAGATATAGAAATTTTGAATCAAAGAATTAGTTTGAGAAGTAGCTTTATCAGAGTTGCCCACTAAGTGAGAAAATATTTGTAACAATTTCTAGAAACATAGATATAGAGCCCTAAATATCACAATGTATTAGTTGAAAAGCACGAGTGGAAGCATAATTACTTGAAGAAAAGGTGAAAATTGTTGTTTTGCCAAAGGGCAAACAGTACCATGCGAATTCTGAGAATGGAAAAATACATCAGGTGCTGATTTATGCAAATAGGAAGTCTAGAATTTGACAAATGTCCTAGCCTATAATGCGAAAGATCAATTTGTTTCTTGAGACAATGCCGAGTTATACAGAGGAAGTGGATTCATCTTGACAAGAAATTTGAGACTGATTATCATTTGCATCTTGACCATTTTTTGCTGAAGACAGTAAAGACCATCTTCAAGTATCCCCAATCCAATCGTTCTCCATGTGTATAGGTCCTGGATGAAACACATGTTTGATAAGAAAAACAGGCAATGGTTGTGCAAAGAAGTTAGCTTACCAGTAGAAATCAAATTGATCTTGAAGGAAGGTACACCTAAGACATTGATTAATGTCAAATTGTTGGATAGTTTTGACGTTACCAACATGTGTAATAGATGGTATTATTCCATTGGGCAGCTTCACAGAATTATGTACAGAAATAAAAGAGGAATTGAAATATTAGGTGGAGCAAACCATGTGATTGGTAGCCCTTGTATCTATAATCTGTGGAGCAGAACTTTAGTTTTGAGCAAAAAAAAAAAAAAAAAAACTTTGATGCACAAGTGGAGGTACCTGAAAAAGACCTTTGTTGGGGGGGGGGNGGGGGTGGTTTGATGACAGAATTGGATGTATGAATGGCATATGCCTGGCTTACAGATCCTGATGCCATTTTCTGAATTGCAATTGCTGCTTGTTTGCCATCAAGTTGCAATTGAGGAAAGCAGGAAGTTGATGACATTGTTCTGGTAGAAAGAAGTGTTTCCAATTCGAACTCAACTGTGTTCTGGTCAGTCTGAAGAGGACTTGAAACCCGATTTTGTAATTTGTTTCCATTGGTATATCGAAAATCTTTTAGAAAGCTATGAAGTGTATAGTATCTGTCCTTTATATGACCAGTAATGCCACAGTGGTGACAAACTGACCTATCCCTTTGGTTTCCTCGACAATACTACTGTTTTGAACCATGTTCATTCACAGAAGATTGAAACTGAGAACTCTGATACAGAGATTTACTAGCAAGGGCTGCAAATTCGAAACTCTTTCAGAGGCAGAAGCAATTTCCCTCTGCCTTTCCTCTTGCACTACAAGGGAAAACACTTTATTTGCAGATGGCATAGGATTCATCTATAGAATTTGTTCTCTAATATGAGTATGTATCATCAAGTCCATTAGAAATCGCTGGACATAGTCCTGGGTCTGACATTAGAGACCAGTTTTGTAAGGTTGTGGTCTGTAATTTGCCAGTTCTTCTCAAAGACTCTTGAGTTTTGTGTAATAAGCACTAACCAATCCGTTGTTTTGAGATATTGAAGGTATGGCATTTTGAAGTTGATAGATTCTTGGTCAATTCCCTTGACCAAACCTTTCCTCGAGCTCAATCTAATCGCATGGGCAGATGCCATGTAAATCACGCCCTATGCAAATTCCTTTGAAACTGAGTTGAGAATCCAAGAAGCATCAATATCATTACACCTGTTCCATGGTCCATGTAGAGGATCAAAATAATCTGATGGATGCTCCAAGCTACCATCCACAAATCCAATCATGTTCTCAGCACTCAAGGCCATAAGCATAGATCTACCCCCAGATATATAATTTTGTTCAGTGAGAATTTTAGATACCAATTGGATTCCAAGATTGTCACTATGGTGAAGATGACAAGGGTTGGATCAACCATCAGCTAGATTTCAAGTTGCCAAAATGGAGTATCAATTTCCAGTTTCTTGGATATGTTTATTGGCAGCCATTGTGTATACCATGTAGAAAATACAGCTGCAGTTGGAAACACAGAAGCAAGAACAAGGTGGTCGAGTAGAAACCAGATGAATGAAGAATTCCGCTCTCAGTTGTATTTCATGAGTGTATAAATGATTTATATAGCAGAGACAACCGGTACACATGCACACAATTTAATGGAGGGAAAATGTAATGAACTAACGCAATTCAGCTACAGAAAGAAATGGAAGAGGTGGTAAATAACAGAAATAACAGAAAACAGGAATAACTAAATAACAGAACTTTCAATGAAATTGGAATTTATGCCCCTAAGATATGGGATGTTTAGAGAAGGCTTTTCAGATACAGATTTTCTGTCTCAGATGGTGGTTAGGAAATGTAGGGTTTTTTCAGGTAAATTATAACGTGAGGGTAGGTGTTGTGTAAAATTTGTTGGGAAAATTCAATTTCTGCCCCAGCATGCAACTGAAACAAACTAGGATCAAATAAAATACACCACAATGTAATGTAGTTTGACCCACATTGCTATTCACTGATGAGAATAGATCCATTGACATCTATAAAGAACAGGTTATGAGATGGAATACCCATTCAAATCCTTCATCTGGATTTGAGCCCACCCTACCAACATAAGCTTGGTGCTTTCAATCTTGCACACAAGCCTAGTAATCACCTACATCTTTGCTCTTCAAATACAGTTCTTAACCTCAAAGTACATTTATATTTATTAGCCTCTCAATAAATCCTACTTCTATTCATTAGGGAACTTACAGCTTGACACAAAAAAATAAATAATCTACTCCAAACAAAACATGCCTAATTTTAATCTCTTTCCTTTTTTTTTTTATAATCTCTGTCACGGTGCTCATCTGCATGTCTTCTTAGCTTTCATGGCTGTGCTTCTCTTCAATGGCATAATATAACTTCAGCCCACAAACAATTCACTATACATGAAATGATTCTTCTTCATAACTTTTTTGGGCATCTAGACAAATCTCCCCCTTCCTCCAAAATCCAATTATCTTTTACATTTCTTTGTAACTTCCTGAAAACTGTTAAGTATTAATCTATTCATCGGGGAACCTATGACTACCCTAATATGAAGGTGCACATTAAAGCAAGGGTTCTACCTCCTTGTTTATAAATTTAGATTATACTATACTCTTCGATATGATACGGACTCTGTTAGTGCTATATTGAGCAGAATAGCAGCCATAAAGCTGAAAAGCACCCTTACCTTGCCGATGCCATAAGTTTTCTCTTGAAGGGTCAAAGGGTTGTTCTTTATGTACGCTTTGAGCTGTATAATTCAGTTTTTCTCCCCAAGCAACGGTTTCATGATTCAAAAATGCCTAATCCAATCTCAAACCATCATTTGTCCTCCTTTCTTAGAAATCTTTAAGCTGCTAGCTTGCAAAAAAACTTTCTTCAATCCGCAAAGTTCTTCCTTCAAACAAACTTTGAATCCGCGTGCATCATTTTCCTGTGGTCATCTTTGCCTACAATCTTCACCTGCTATGTTTTCTGATGAAATCATCAATGATGGGGAAGATATTATTGAATGTGAACTAATATTCAACTCGGTAACACTATCAAATCCCCTCAGTTTGCAACCACACCACCTGGCAACGTCAGTCTTCCATTGACTGTCAGAAACGAAACCGGGTGCCTTGCACCTCTCTCTGATTCCACTTGTTTGGAAAAGTCACTTACCAATGCACACACCCAATGGAAGCAAACCAAGATCAAGGCAAATACACAGCTGTTTAATGTGGTTCGTCTGACATGGCTTATGTCCACAAATGAGAAGAGTGGGATACTCATTCGAATCCTGCCTAAATTTGAGCTTATTCCTTTAACACTTGATTGACGATCTCCACCTGCACACAAGACTCACAACGCTCATCTACATCTTTGCCCTTCAACTCTCTCTCATAACTCTTAACCTCACAATTTACTCATCCTTGTAAGTCTTCCAATAAGTCCTAGTTGTACTTAATACTAACCTGACAAACTTGACACAAGATAATAAATGATCTACTGCAAATACAGCATTCCTCATTTTATCTTTCTCCCTTTTATTTTTTTTGTTTTTAATTTTTCCGCCTCAGTGCTCTCCATGTCTGACCTTTACGCTTCTCTTCTATGACATGATTTTTACGTGTTCCTGCAAATCATTCCCCATAGCTAAATCAATTCTTCATAAATAAGCTCATAATTATAGGATACCAAAATTCTTGTAGCGGCAGTTCATTATACAAATTGTGTGCCCAGCAGAAGAGCCAGAATTTAGGCCATCCAGTGCCAGATGCACTTCTATGAAAGAAAAAAAAAACATTTGTTGTTTTCTTAATGAGAATCTTAGATAATTTGTCTTGCTTATAGAGGAATATTTTTGCCAATAATGGGAGTGTCATGTTTTGTCTCAGGAAAATATTCCAAGGAAGCTATAGAGCAGCCTTGTTATTATGTGTCAACATGTCCAAAAGATTACTACAATATAGAGGGTAAGAATATTAGAAGGATCCTTTTCATGCCTATGGGGGATCCACTGGTGCATGTCTGAAAGGGTAAAAAGAGTTCCCTGAAAATTTCCTTCTCATTTCAACTTGTTCCACATGTCCTTCACCCCTCCGTCTTCTCATCGTAAAATCTGTATCTGTTTACTAGTTTTGAAGGTTTTGAAGAAGTTGGAAACCAGGATTTTTCCCCCGCCCCCACAAAAAAATGCTACTGTGAGGATCGGGTTGGTAACTTAATCTTTTACATGGTTTAGGTGCCTACCTATGTGAATGGTGTAGAGTGCCTTTTCTCATGTTTTATTTCGTAAGTATTTTTCTGTCTAGTGATTAGGACACATGATATGTGGTTTTGTTGCCATTGCATTAAAGTGTTAACGTTAAAGCTAGGGACTGGGGGATAAAACTGGTCCAACCATTGCAGCTCTGTAGTTGTTGCTTTATTCTCTTCTGTCCATCTTATGACAGTCTACTTTTCCCTTCCCCATAATGAATTCATCATGGCTTTTTCCTTTTTTGTTTATCTGTTTCTGAAAATGATCTAACCATCTGATTGACCAACCACAAATATAGTTTGTTATGACTGGTTTGATTTGCTTGATTTTTGATTCCTATGCTTCCTCCTCTGGTTATTTTTAATCCTATTTGTTGCTGTATCAGTTGGAAAGACTAGTATTCGTATCAGTAACATATTTTTGTGTATATCTACAGTGTGATTTATGTATCCAATGAAATTGATTACTAATTGTTGGAACTAGTTTGACATGTTTAATTTCAGCCGCTTCTTGCAATATAGAGGGCCATTTGCTAAAAGAAGGCATCCATTGGTGGATTCTGCCGTGGTTGCAGAAATAAGGAGATGCGTTGAAGATGGCATAGAGTTTAATGGTGAATTGTTGAATTTTAGGAAAGATGGTTCTGCACTGATGAACAGATTACGGCTGACCCCCATATATGGAGATGATGAAACCATAACTCATGTTATTGCAATTCAGTTGTTTTCAGAGGCAGATATTGATCTGGGCCCGCTTCCTAGCTTTGCAGTGAAGGAGTCTGCAAGATCGTCTGATCAATTTTGTCCTAGCTTTTCTTTGCTTCAACCTTTTCATGCTACCGAAAGGAGTACTTTTCATGGGGGTTGTCGGTTACTGCAGGTGAGTGATGAAGTCCTTGCCTTGAAGATACTTTCACGGCTGACACCAAGGGATATTGCAGCCGTTGGCTCTGTTTGTAGGCGGCTGCATGAGCTTACGAAGAATGAGTATTTCTGGCGAAGGGTGTGTCAGAATGCCTTGGGTAGTGAAACAACCCATGTTTTAGAGACTGTTTCTGGGGCAAAAAGACTCAGATGGGGTCAGCTGGCAAGAGAACTAACCACTCTTGAAGCGGCAGCATGGAGGAAGTTAACCGTGGGAAGTTTGGTTGAACCCTCACGGTGCAACTTCAGTGCATGCGCTGTTGGGAGTCGGGTTGTTTTGTTTGGTGGAGAAGGGGTCAACATGCAGCCAATGAATGACACCTTTGTGTTGGATTTAAATTCCAGCAAGCCTGAGTGGCGACATGTCAAAGTGAATTCCCCTCCTCCCGGTCGTTGGGGCCATACTCTTTCCTGTGTGAATGGTTCTAGTTTAGTAGTATTTGGAGGCTGTGGAACGCAGGGCCTGCTGAATGATGTATTTGTCCTCGATTTAGATGCCAAACAACCAGCGTGGCGTGAAATCTCTGGACTGGCCCCACCACTTCCTCGATCTTGGCACAGCTCCTGCATGCTCGATGGAACCAAGTTGATAGTTTCAGGCGGATGTGCTGATTCTGGGGTACTTCTAAGCGATACATTCCTGCTTGATCTCTCAATGGAGAAACCTGTTTGGAGAGAGATTCCAGTCACATGGACCCCGCCTTCTCGGTTAGGTCACACATTATCGGTTTACGGTGGCAGGAAGATTTTAATGTTTGGGGGTTTGGCTAAAAGTGGGCCCCTTCGATTCCGCTCGAGCGATGTGTACACGATGGATTTGAGTGAGAAAGAGCCGTGCTGGAGATGCGTGACTGGGAGCGGGATGCCTGGTGCTGGGAACCCTGCCGGTGTCGCTCCTCCTCCTAGGCTTGATCATGTGGCTGTGAGCCTTCTGGGTGACAGAGTCCTGATCTTTGGCGGATCCATGGTTGGTCTTCACTCGGCCTCCCAGGTCTATCTCCTTGACCCGACTGAGGAAAAGCCAACATGGAGGATCCTAAATGTTCTCGGCCGACCCCCGAGATTTGCTTGGGGGCATAGCACTTGCGTCGTTGGAGGGACAAGGATGATAGTTATCGGCGGTCAAACTGGGGAAGATTGGATGCTAAGTGATCTCCATGAGTTGTCTTTAACTAGTTCAATAAATTGACACAGATGAATCATCAGAACGTAGGGAGAAGGAATCATATTCTTTGAAATCAACAACAATAAGTGAAAAAAAAAAATTGCTGAGTGACTTTGCAGCTGCCAAATTGACAAAATGTGGCGCAGAGAGAAAGGGAGCGCTGGTTTGCATGTATATAGTGGAGAAGGGAGTAATATACTGCTTCTCTATCGAATTTGCATGTAAGGTTCATCTATGATTGCATATATTTTCTGGTGAAATGTTTGGGAGATGTCCTTTATCCACCATTTGGACAGCCTCGGTGATGCAGCATCCATCAATTTATCTATTTCCATATTAGCCCGTATGGATGGATAAATGGAAGGCTATGTCACCAAAGGTGTTTTAAGGATGCAACCGAAACACTACTATGTATTTTCGATTGTCATCTCATGTGGTTCTATCTTCTATTGTCAGCATCAGAAGCCGGGTTGCACATTTGTCTCGAGCAGCTGCTGTTCGGTTGGTCATTTGATGGTGTCTCTATTCTGTTGTCACAAGGGTTGTCTGGCTGCTCTACATGTCACCACTCGTGGAAGATCCTTGGCGTGATCACCTTTACGCGCGACCGTTACAGGTAGATAAAATGTTAAGAAGTTTAGATTATAGGAGTTCTGCGTTGATAGTTGCCATCAATTTGCGTACTGGTTTTTGGGTAAGCCTAATTTCAGCCTGTCAGTGTGCTTGTGTTAAATTTACTTTGTTATCAAACATGGGAAAGGAATGTTGTATTAACTGGTTCGACCTTTGGTTTTTTTTTTTTTAAATGATACTTATGTCAAATTACTTATTATTTTGTATAAAGTTGAGATGAATTCTGAAATATATTTGATTACTTCCTGGTTACTATATGCATTAAAATGGTGATATTAGATTTATTATATTTTCCTTTGCCTGTCAAGTGGGTGTATTAGCCATTTGGCAGTTCCACAGCCGTCATCGCTCTCAAATAGGTGCCCACTACATTTTACATCTATATTAATATATATTAATATTAATATTAGCATTATTGTATATACTACGTACTCGAATCCTTGCTCTGGCTTGGACGAAGATCTGATAGCAATACGAGTTTAATATGTAGATGAAAGAAAGGTATTGTGAGTACGAGGACAATAGAGAAAGGATTTTTTTACGTGGACCTTGTGAATAAGGTTGGGAAAACCACGGGACTTGTGTCCGAGAACCGATCTCACTATATTTTTCTGGGTTACAGATGAGTTACAAAATGGTACAAGCCTGTTTCTCTTTCTTTTCCCTTTTTTCCTTTTTTCTCCCCCCTTCTTTTATGCACAGTTGGAGTATTTATAGCGTTTAAATCATCTTTGGTTAGTTGCCCACATGGCGCTGATACATGCTGAAGTCGGTTACCTAGTTTACCTACTCTGTCCTTGTTATCAGGAGCGAGATGTGCATATGCCTGATTATCCTTCCGTGAAGTCACATCTGCAGCGATCAGTCCCGTCCGTAGGCCGCCATTCGTCGTATGGTCTGGCGGGGTTGCTTGTTGAATCCCTGGGACGTTGCCTCCTGTGGCCAACCTTGGTCTCTGGGCTTCTGTGGCCTTTTATCACGTTACTTGGGCTGGCCTTATCGCCCGGGCCTTTTGGGCCCATTAGGTCCTTGCGATGCCTGGGCCTTATCAACGGGTCCCCAGTCTAAGGACCCAACAGTATAAATGAATTGTAATTTATTTGTAAATATATTAATA
>JAODPA010110457.1:0-19634 GCA_025585075.1 Nepenthes mirabilis
AAACTAATAATACTAAACTCAAAAATTTGGGTGTAACAAATTAAAATATACAACTTAATAAAATTAAATCCACACAGGACCTCATCGGACAGTTGTTCGAACCAAATAAATACGACCTGGTCGACAATCATTGTAAGGGAGGTAACAATCCGACCAAAAAAATTTAATCATACATAGCATAATATCCAAATTATTCCTGAAATATAATCATATGCCTGTACCAAATCAATTCCATAATACAATCGCATCGATTGCCAAATTAAACCATAATGGAATCAAAACTCACCGAATCAGAAGAATGGCTGAAGGTCATATCCTAACTCCTGTAATGTCATCGAGCCTTCTATTCTGAAGGGATAAAACAGGAAACGTGAGTCAATTGCCCAACAAGTATCATATTTAGACAAAATGAGTCCAATAAATCAAAGAAAATGTCAAATGGATGAAAATCCAATCAAATTATAGAATAAATCTAAATCGTCGATAAGATAAATCCAACAGAAATTCAATATTCAAATTGCAAAATCTAAGGATAGTCTCGTACTCAAATCAAATATTCAAATCCAAATAAAGGTCCAAATTTTAAAAATAGTTCTCGTCGGGACGTATATATATATATATATAACCAAAACAGAGATGATCCGAACCAATTCCAAAGTCGATGTTAATCCGAGTCCAAATTCAAGTCCGAGTTTGAGTCCAAATCTAAATCCAAGGTTCGATCAGCTTGTGATCCGAGGCAGAATTCGATAGCCGAAGGATCCAATAGCATACACAGAAATCGAAGCAGTGTCACAATAATTATTTCAAAGGTCCGGATCAAAACATATAATCAAAATTATTAATACGAGACATACCAACCCAGTTATAGGCAAAATCGGCGAATATCAAATCCAAGTTTTAAAATCCATATTCAAATCAAAGTCCAATATCAATCAATGCAAAAATACGATTATGCACAAAATCTGGGTTCTGATTATTTAAAAACTAGTTTGAGAAAGCGTTACACATAATTCTGGTAATTTTAGGCTAAAATCTATGTATTGTGTACCCATAGATAAGGTTACTCACTATATTTTGCCACCCACAATTTTGGGTGCATTCCTCAAACTTGTCGAATATATTAGGACATCCGAATATATTCTAAGGTCAAGTTTAAATTATCCAAATAGGAAATGTCTCTACTCTAAACATTTTCTACCAGCGGAAAGGAATTTCCAAATAAATCTCCCCGTTGGGAGTTGGCCAAAGTATCCAATTTTTAAGTCCAAATGTAGTAACCGTAACCCGACACGTGCATGTGACTGCACGGCCTATGCAATTTTCGTGCACGTTTTCGTATATAGATACTGATATAAATATATATAGTGTCCGATAAATTATTCGAGCTTTTAGAAAAATATTAAATCTTCCAAAATTATAAAACTCAATCCAGAAAATCTAAATTAACCAACAAACTATACGTGCATGTCCAGATTAAATAGATCGGGCAGATAAAATTACATGCATGTTAGTAAAAATTCTAAACAATATCTAAAATATTTCAGATATTAAATCAAACCAAAGAGGGAGTTTACAGATACTTTCCTAGATTTCATACTTTACAAATCTGAAGCAATGAGGTCCCGAAGGGCCCAAATTGGTACTTTCTCTCTTTGCCATCCCACGACCCTTTCTCTCTCCTCGCTTCCTCTCTCTCTCACGCGCTTCTACCTCTCCCTCTCCACGATCGCTGGTGATAGCTCCGGCTTTGGTACGGGCAACGATGATGAGCACAGAGGCAGTAGATCGGACGGCAAACGGCAACGGACGGTGGCAGACAGTGGCGCAGCTAACCGACGACGGCTATCCTCTCTCCACCGCGCCTATTTCACAAAACCCTTCAAATTCCAACCGATCTCCACAAAATCAACACATGCAATCCCAAAATCAACCTCTACAAGGAGAATGAAAAGATTTACTTACCTTAATTTCACCGATTTCTTCCGAAAATAACGGCAAACGGACGATGGTTGTTTCGGCTTCGTCTCCCGATTACTCTCTCTACACACACCGGAGCCCAAAATGGAGGATAGCTTCATGAAGAGAGCTTCATCAGCTTCCTATTCCGACGTCTGGACCTCCGACGGCGGCAGCGGTGACGGCTACACCAACCTCCCTCTCTCTCCTCTCTTTTCCCCCTCCACTTTCTCTCTCCCCGAGCCCTTATCTGATCACTATTTAGCCCTTTTTTTATTTTAAAATCTGAATCAATATTTGGGCGACAACACGAGCGCACCCTGAGCACCAGCCCTACCAATTCAAACATCCTTCCAAAATTTCTCAATATTTAATTAATTTTATCAAGTCTAAATTATCCAAAATTATAATTAATATTAAATTATTCTGAATGAAAATTAGGGATATTACAAAGCTAGTTGGCTTGAGGGACAAGAATATGCCCTCTTGGTTAGCTATTATGTAGCAAGAGGGGTCTACTGATAGTTTGGCCCTTTAGTATTTTCCTCCATAAAAAATGGCTGGCAATATTGTTGAAATCTCTCCACCGTGTGAGGTTATACAACAAGGGAAGGCTATTTGGGGTGCTCCGTCAGTTGGCTATTTTTATGACAAACCTCTTAATTTTCACATGGTGAATTTTATTGCAAGGAAAATTTGGGCTAGATTTGGACTTTCTCATGTGGCAGGTAATGATAAAGGCTTCTTATTTTTTCAATTCCCCAATAAGAAAATGTTAAGGAAATGTGTGGCTCATGGTTCATGAGCATTTGCGGGACGCACTCTATTTCTTAAGTGATGGAAACTAGGTATGGCGCTATCTAAGGAGGAGCTCAAGACTTTCCCAATATGTATTAATATGTTTAATGTGCCGATTGAGTTCTGAACTCCTTTAGGTCTTGTTGGATCACAAGTGAAATCAGAAAGCTGATTCAATTGGATGCAATTATTGCTAAGATGGAGCAAATGCAATTCGCTATAGTTTGTATGGAGGTTGAAACGTCAGCTATACTTCCTGATAAAATTCGACTAAATACTAGAAAAACTTCAATTGATCGGATAAAGCAAGTAGTAGAAGTGGACATTGACTATCAATAGAAGCCCTTTCATTGTGATACATGTCATAAAAATGGCCATACTAAAGATTAGAGCAAAGCAAATATGATTTATCAACATACGGATCAGATTTTTCTCAATATCCACTACAAGCATGTTAAAGTAGTGAAGGAGAACAAGAAAAGGGTGACGTTGGTCCATCCCCCCTGTCTCGAGACTTTTCGTGTCTTCATCCAATGCATTTGCAATCCTCCGAGAGGATGGGTCTAGCCCTTCAGATGGATCCTTCCAGTTGTGAGAAAGGAAGGATACTTCTCTTACAAATCAGCAGGCTCTTGAGGGTGCAGATGCACACCGCCCAAGCCTTGCTTGTATATAGAATGCTGATGCTTCCTATGTAGTCTTTTAGGGTGGAGAAGCAATAGTATCCTTGAATGGAACTACAGGGGCTATATCTAATCAGATTAAAGGAAATTAGACAGAATTGTTGCTAATGGGAGCCGGCTTTCTGAGTTTGTAGCTTACAAAGCCTTCTTCCTCCTAGTCAGAATCTCATATCACTTTCCTGGTGTGTTGCATCCGAACGAAGTTAATCAGACGAGAAAGAGTATGTTTAATTTAATAACTTCCTCACAAAACATCTATAATTTTGCCAAGTCGTTTGGGAAGCTTGGCAAGGAGAGGTACATGGTGTTCCAATGTATAGACTTGTAACAAAAATGAGGAATACAAAACTGCCACTCAAAAGGCTTAGTGCTCAAGTGGGAAATATTTTCGAGGAGGTTGCCCACTTGAAGAAGAACTTAGAAAATTTTCAAAAAGCTACTCATCACCACCTGAATCACGTTGGGATTCTAGAAGAGAAAAAGCAGTGCAAACATGCTTATCTCCAAGCCTTGGATCAGGAACTTGATTTAATGAAGTAGAAGGCAAACATCAAATGGCTTCATGAAGGTGATCAATGCACCCAATACTTCTTTCATAGAGTCACTGGAAATTATAACCGTAACATAATCCTCTCCCTACTCAGAGAGGACGCAATACCAACTAGCAATAAGGAAGAGGTCCAAAGTTTAGTTGTTACTCACTTTTAGCAGTTTCTAGGGACCGGTCGTGCGGCTTCACCCATTAACAAAGAATGCCTTAGGCCGTATATCCTTTGTACAATTTCAAGGGAGCTTCGAGAATCTCTTTGTGGTCTGGTGAGTGAAGATGAAGTTCATAAATCCCTATTCTCAATTGGTGAGACTAAAGCCTCGAGTCCTAGCGGGTTCTCTTCAAAATTCTATACAGAGGCCTAGCACATCGTAGGCCCTACAATTATGGAGGCGGTTCATAATTTCTTTATTCATGGTAAGTTCTTCAAGCAAATAAATGCTACTATTATTAGCCTCATTCCTAAGGAGTTGTCCCCCTCTAAGGTAACAGATTTTCAGCCTATTTCTTACTATAATGTTATCTATAAGATTATTTTGAAGATTATTACAAATTGCATCAAACCTATCCTCCCGGCTTTGGTTGATAGCTCCCAAACAACCTTTGTGGTAGGGAAGCATATTCGATACAATATTTTGCTTGCTCGGGAATTGCTCCATAAATATCATATGGAAAGGGTGTACCTCGATGTGTTATAAAGGTGGACTTGATGAAAGCCTATAATTTTATTCACTGGGATTTCATTATTGCTACTTTAGATATGATGGGCTTCACTCCAAAGATGGTAAATTGGATCAACCAATGTATCTCCACCACCTCTTTCTCTATTAACATTAATGGAGAATCGGTAGAGTTCTTTAGAGTGGCAAAGAGACTTAGACAGGGTGATCCATTATTACCATATCTCTTTGTTCTCGCTATGGAGGTTCTCAATGGATTTATTGAAATAAATGCTTGTTGAAATAGCACCTTCCAGTACTACTGAAAATGTGACTGCAGTCGTACCGTGATATTTGCTTTTGTAGATGACCTATTGCTCTTCTCCAAAGCTGACAACGATTCTGTGAGAATACTTCAGAGATGTCTTGATGAATTCACCATGCTTTCAGCAAGTCAGCAAAAGGTGAGATTATTGTTTGTACCAGCAATGAAAACATTGAGAAGGAAGTCCTGGACATTATGGGTTACAAATGGGAAAAGCTTCCTGTTTGCTACTTGAGTGTCCCTCTTATCTCTATTAGACTATCAATAAATGATTGCAAACTACTGTTAGACAAAGTGATGAAGAGGGTCTCCTATTGGAAGAATAGGTAGTTGTCTTTTATGGACCGGCCCCAACTAATCTCTTCAATCATATCCACAATGCGTTTATACTGGGTTTCAATTTTCATTATTCCAAAAGTGATGTTGATAAAGATAGAGGGGTACATCCGACGTTTCCTCTAGTGTGGATCCATAGATGGCAATTACGCAGCAAAGGTAGCCTAAGAAGACGTCTGTTCTACTAGAAATGAATGGGAGGTATGGGCATTAAAAATATTTTTGTTTTAAACAAGGCATTAATAGCTCGACTCCTATGGAGAGCCATCACTAAAGATCATTCTTCTGTCTGGTCCTCATGGATACACAGTATAGGATTAATGATCGCTGCATTTGGACCATCAAAATACCTAAAAATGCAGCATGGAGCAGGAAGACGATAATAAAGCTTCTGCCCAATTTCGTCAGATGATCCGATACCACATTGGAGATGGAACTGGTACCTCTTTGTAGAATGATAATTGGCACCCATTAGGACCGTTAAGTGACAGATACTCAAAGCATGTGATGACTATTACTGGATTACCTCGGGACACTAAAGTCTAGGATATTATTTATAATGGATCGTGGAGGTGGCCTAATGAGTATAATGTTGAGGTGGCTAGCATTGTGGAAAAAATGCCTACATAATCCCCCAACGTATGCTGTAGAGTTGAGATTAGGTGGTTGGGCAACTCAATGGTGTATTCACTGTAAAATCTGCCTACAAAATCTTCCAAGACACAAAAGCTAAAGTGGTATGGAAACAGTTAGTTTGAGGCCCACATAACATCCCTGCACGTGCATTTATTCTTTAGTTAGCTATTCGAATGAGGTTAAGGACATTGAACCGAATTGGGAACTTTATTCAAAAACCTAATACGTGTGCTCTCTGCATAATAGAATGGAGAGCCATGATCGTTTGTTCTTCAATTGCCCATTCTCAGCTGATATTTGGAGACTAAAGCATCGATATGTGGGAGTGAGTTGGCTGTACAATGATTGGAAAGCAAACATCAAATGGGCAGCTCTCATATGGAAGGAAAAGAATTGCAAACCACACCCTTGTCGGCTCACATTAGCAGCTATAGCGTATTTCATCCGGAGAGAGTGCAACTAAAGAACATTCAACAAATCTCCACTTAAGAATGTGATTCAACTAGTTAATTTGACCCGGGTCACAACGTGAAACAAAATAAAAATGAGTACTTTTGGTAGGAAAAACTATAGCAGATCCATCACGACAAAATGGAACTTGCATTTAGATTATATTAGACATCAATAATGTAGCTCTTTCTTGCCAGTGATTTGGTCACATGATGTATTATAATTCGAGGTATACCCTAACTTGTATACTCTAATTCCAAGACCTACATTGTAACTTGGATTAGAACATAAATTTTGTAAATTCCTTCTTTATTTTAATATACAAATTACTTACTAAAAAAAAGAGTCATAACCCAATAAATTTTTCATATATCAACTCAAACCTGAACTGAAATCTTATAAAATTTTGACATATCAACTGGCAACTAAATCCAACAGTTTGATTACCCTATTTTCCTATTCAATTTTTTTAATTTTGATTTGATTTATCGGGTTAATAGTTTTTTCTCAACACTTCGTGTATCCTTTCTTACTATTTTAATCATCTTCAACATCATATATGTTCCGCCATTGGAACATATTAGTGATGGGATTAGAACATGATATAATCATTGAAAGTTTTTCAGAAAATATAATCATCAAAAGTTTTTTAGGGATTGAAGCAGCATGTCCGATACAACCTACAAACCATATATAACTTATATACACCTTAGTCAACAATTGTACCAAAACACACTACCAGTCGAAGCTAGCAATAGCATTAACTGCTCGAGAAGCCACGATATGCCTTCTCTTCTTTGGAGTTATAGTTGACTCAAACCAGTTAGTAAAAATTTAATACCAATTAATATGTACTCTGACTACACTACCTAAATAAATCATTCCGGATTGCTTAATATTTTGGTATGGTGCAAAGTAAATAAGTATACATTTCATTTACTATACAACATGATACGAGACCATTAAGCATGCGCTGTCCTGTGATTTTATCACTAATATTAAAATATAAAAATAGTCATGGTAATTATTGAACTATTAACCGGATTAATAATAAATATCTTATTATTTATTAACGACGAGAAATCCGAAGGCTCCCTAAGTCGTATGATAACTAGGAACTCGGGATGCAACATTGACGCCGTCTGTGGGAATGCAACAAAAAGTCTAGCGTCTCCCCTCAACACTCACTCCCTTACACCAAGATGGTCAACACCAAAGCGCAAGCTAGCGCGCCAGCAATAGACGCAGCCGCTCACGACAATGACCCCTCAGTGGATAGCCGTGTCGACGAGCAGCCGCAGCCCGACATCCATCAGTTGGTTGCCAAATGGGCGACCTGAGGCTAATGCTTCAGCCCTCTCCAAACGGACGAGCAGCCAGTGGATGGGGGTTGCTCCTCCGGCGTCTCAGGCGTCATCTTCCAAAGCTCCCAAGGGTAGATCAGATCTACCTGATGACGTCGAGACTTAGGCAGCCTCCGGCAGTAGAGCCCAGACGGCGGTTGGAAGCCACCCTAACCTGGATGAGCAGGAGGAAAGCCTAGAGCGGCGCAACCCCCGCAACTCTCGCAATGAAATGAGGTAGACAACTGCAAGCTCGTGCAGCATGCAGCCGCCTCGTGAGGAAGCAGTCGCGACCAACACGCCCAGCAGAACCCGTAGGGTCACACGGAGCCCCGTGTCATCATCAACACTCGGAGAAGTGAGTCCGACCCACAAATGGAAGAAAAGGTGGAGGTGATTTGGAACCACCTATTCAAGGAGAAGCTCATGCAATCTTCCACTTACTTGCAGAGGTCCCCCTTTTCCATGGACATTCGAACCTAACCGTTTCCCACGCAAGTTCAAAATGCCAACACTGGATGGATACGACGGGAGTAAGGATCCAATGGACCACCTCAGCTACTTCCGCACTCACGTGTCCCTCCATGGAGCAAGTGAGGCCGTGATATACTAGTGTTTCCCCATCACCCTCAGAGGGGATGTGCTACTTTGGTTCCATGGCCTCCCACCAAACTCCATCCGCTCCTTTAACGAGCTTGCAGACTGCTTCTTGAATAAATTTTCCTCCAGCTCAAGGGAGAAAAAGCAGCCATAACATCTAATCCGCCTCTGCCAGAGGTCGAACAAAAGCTTGAAGCGGTTCCTCAACCGCTTCATCACTAAAGCATGCTGAATCCCCCAACTCTCTGAAAAGTTGAAGCTCAAAGCCTTCATTGTCACACTGGCAGTAGTGGACTTCTTCAAGCACTTATCACACCAGTGCCCTCAGTCCTTCCGGGAAGCTGAAACCATCGTCCGAGCTTATATCTCAATGGAAGAAACCAACGAGGCAAAGCATCCTGAACGCGCTAACCGCCCCCGGAAGGACCTTAGCCAGCCGTTGGGGAGAAGAGAAACGGCGACAGCAAGCGCTTCCAGGAATGCTGCAAACAGCTGCGGCCTTCATCGAGAACCAAGAAGAGTACGGGCCAACGTCCCTAACTCTCTTAAACAACACCCGCGCAAACATCCTGATGCAAATCTAGGATGAGAAGTTATGCAAGTGGCCAAAAGCGCCGAAGTGCCCGAGCAGTGGAGACTAGATGAAATACTACCAATACCATCGCTGCCTGGGACATTCTACGAAGAACTATCGGACGGGACATTCTATGAAGAACTGTCGGACCTTCCAATAGGAGATAGAGGACCAGATCCGTCGTGGATACCTCAAACGATTCTTAAAGGGTTCGGGGCAGGCTCCAGCAGCCTCAGAAGGCGCGGAGACGAGCCTCCGAGGAACTATACGACCGCCGGCGTGATCAGTATGATCTTAACTGGACCATCCAAGAGCAGCAGGCAAGCGCAATCCGAGCAAACTTCTAACAACAAGAGAGCGAGAGTAGGATATAGCAACGATATCATTAGCTTTAACAACGACGATATGGAACATGTAACATTTCCCCATTCTGATCCCTTTATTGTATCCGCCCTTATTTCAGACAGTATGGTCGATTACCAAGTAAAACGAGCCTTTATTAAAAATAAAAGCACTTGAAATTTTACTGTATCTTGATGCTTGTTTTAAGCTTGAATTGAGGCAAAACCAGATGAAAACTATCGATGGCCCTCTGTACGCTTAGATAACGAACTTGTACCTGTGCAGGGAGAAATCTAGCTAGAGATCACGATAAAAACTTATCCGCATGCCGCAACGCGAGAGCTAACGTTCCTTATTGTCAATCTACCATCCATCTACAATGCCATCCTGGACAGACCATTCCTCACGTTCTTTGAGGCTGTTACTTCGATCCCCCATCTGAATGTAAAGTTTTCAACTCCGTACGGTGTAGGAGAGATGCTCGATGATCAAGTCATAGGGAGGACGTGCTACCTATTCCAAGTCGCCCCAGCGGTGCTGGACTGTATAGACGGAGACTTGGATCTCCGTAACGAAGCTACGCTAAAGCAAACCCAGTTAGGTGAAGCAGTTGAAGTAGTCCCTCTAAACCCTCCTAAGCCGGAGAAGTGCGTGCACATCGGCGGCTCTCTTAGTGTGGCCAACCGCGACCAGCTCATTAGCTTCCTCTAGAAGAACTCTGACGTGTTTGCGTGGGTCCTTGTCGATATGCTTGGGATACCGGTCGGAGTAATGGTCCACAAATTGGACCTCGATCTCGAACACAAGCACGTCAGGTAAAAGTGTAAGAACCACTCCATCGAGAAGCTAGTAGCTATAAGAGAGGAAGTGAAGAGACTGCTGGACGCCGGATTCATAAGAGAGGTCCAGTATCCAAATTAGCTATGCAACGTCGTGCTCGTAAAGAAAAGCAACGAAAATGGTAAATGTGCGTGGACTTCACTGACGTGAATAAAGCCTATCCTAAAGGCAGCTTCCCACTCCCTCGGATCGATCAATTGGTGGATTTCATGTTCAGACACGAGCTCATGAGTTTCATGGATGCCTACTCGGGCTATAATCAAATCAGGATAGACCCCGACGATGAGGAACATACCTCTTTCATGACCGACCAGGGAACATATTGCTACAAGGTCATACCTTTCGGCTTCAAGAATGCCGGGGCAACCTACTAGCGTCTTGTGAACAAGATGTGCAAGGCCCATATGAGAAGAAACATGGAGGTGTATGTTAACGACATGCTTGTCAAGAGCAAAATAGCCGACGACCACGTTCATGATCTGGAGGGGACCTTCTAGGTGCTTCGAGCTCACAGGATAAGGTTCAACCCAGCCAAGTGTGTGTTCAGGGTAACATCCGAAAAGTTTTTAGGCTTTATAGTGTCCCAGCGTGGCATAAAAGCAAACCCGGAGAAAATCAAAGCCATCTTTGATATGAGCCCTCCGCGGTCTGTGAAGGAAGTTCAAAAACTCACTGGCGGCTGGCAGCCCTATCACGGTTCCTAGCCCAATCCGCAGAAAGTACCTGCCCTTCTTCAAAGCGCTCAGGGGAACAAAGGCATCCAGATTTTGGTGGACAGACAAGTGCGAGGAAGCATTCCAAGAGCAAAATGCATACCTCGTTAGCCCACCTCTCCTAAGCTCACCATCTGCGGGCGAGGACATGTACCTCTACATGGCCACGTCGGACATGGCGCTCAACTCAGTGCTCGTCAGAGAGCATGAGGGCATGCAGCAACCAGTGTACTATGTAAGCTATTGACAGACATGGGGACTTGCTAACCGCAAGCGGAGACGATTGCCTTGACCCTCATTTATTCCATGAGAAAGTTGATGCCTTACTTTCAGGCGCACCGGATCATTATGCTAATGGACCTACCCCTGAAGTCAATCCTCCAAAAGCCGAAGACCTCTGGGCAGCTAGTCAAGTGGGCAAAAAGTTGGGTGAGTCCGATGTAGAGTTCCGGCCATGACCAGCCCTAAAGGGTCAGGCTCTGGTGGACTTCATCATCAAGGCGGCGACCCCAACTCTAGATGCCCCGCATAGCCCAAAGAGCATGGATGCACCAAACGTTCTTGTGTGGATCCTAAATGTCAACGGATCATCTACCCAGATCGACAGTGGAGTCGGAGTCGTGCTCAAAACTCCGAACGCGACAGAGATCAAGTACTCTGTCACGCTGACTTTCCCTGCCACTAATAATATAACAGAGTACGAAGCCCTTCTTGCAGGACTTCGTCTGGCAAAGGAGTGCTCTGCAAAGTCAGTGGTCGTGTGCAGTGACTCGAAGCTAGTGGTCAATCAGATCCAAAGAGCCTTCGACGCATCAAACCCTCAGCTCGTGAAGTGCCAGGTGAAAGCAAAAGCCCAGATTCAGACGTTCAAAAGTTTTGAGATCGAACACATCCTAGAGCAGAAAACTGGAAAGCCGATCAGTTGGTGAGGGATGCAGCTATAGGATCTCCGGAGTAGTACACCAGGATCATGCAGGAAATCATAGCCGCACCAAGTGTGGACAATCCAAACCAGAAAGTGCTATAGGTCAGCAATGGTGACAACTGGATGACCCCATACCATAGGTATCTGACGGACGAAATGTTGCCTACAGATACCAACGAGGCCAAGCGGATCAAGAAGATAGCAGGCTGGTACGCAGTCATCGATGGTAGGCTATATCGGCAGGGGTATTCCACTCCCTACTTAAAGTGCCTAACTCTTCAGGAAGCTGAGTACGCGTTGAGTGAAGTCCACCCCGGCATATGCGGCTCGCACATCGGAGGAAAAAATCTCACATTTAAGATCATGCGATATGGTCTTTTCTCGTCCAAAATGAAGCGGGATGCCCTGGAATTCGTGAAAAAGTACAAAAGCTGCCAGGTTCATGGGTCCATGGCTCATCTGCCTCACACAGAGCTACACAGCATTCAATCTCCCTGGCCGTTCGCGCAATGGGGGTTCGATATCTTTAGACCTATGCCATTGGCCTTCGAATAGAGAAAGTTCCTTATCGTCGGTATTGATTACTTCACCAAGTGGGTAGAAGCAGTTCTTCTGGCACAAATCACCGAGCAAAATGCAACGAAATTCCTCTGCCAGAGCATCATTTGCCATTCTAGGATTCCCGATGTCATAATAACTAACAACGGAACCCGGTTTATCGACAAACGATTCACCAAGTACTGTGCAAGATTGTGTAATAGGCTAATCCATCCATCCGTGGCGTACCCTCGGCAAACGGGCAAGTCGAAGTCACCAATTGCACACTGCTGCACGGGCTGAAGACTAAACTAGAAGACGCAAGGGACTCCTACGTCAACGAGTTGCCTTCCGTACTCTAGTCATACCATTTGACCCTGTGGGAACCGACAAGGGAGACACCCTTCAATCTCCACTATGGAGTCGAAGTGGTCGTCTCCGTCGAAGTGGGACTTCCCTGCCTGCAAGTCGAATGATTCGATCCAACCACCAACTCCCAGAGACTTAAGGAATGCCTACACTTGCTCTAAGAAGTCCGTGATGTGGCCCACCTGAGGACAACAACCTACCAGCAACGTGTCATGCGGGACTACAACAACGGAGCGTAGAGGCAGTTGGAAAGGTTGCGAGCAGAAACAAACTCTCCCCAGGCTAAGAGGGCCCGTTCCTCGTCTCAACAATCCTCCGGAATGGAGCGTACAAGCTATACACCCAGGACGGCAAGTTGGTCCCGCGGACCAAGAATGCTACCAACCTTAAGAAATATTATCAATAAGGCAGCGCCAAGCCTAGGTAAGATATATATGCACACCATAAGGAATGCTTGTACATGTATTGTGTTTCCATTTAATAAAATTAATTACTTTTACAATCTTGTTCATTCATACTGGTGTTTGCATGCATAACATTTCAAAAAGTGAAACGACCTAGACTACCTCTAAGTCAGGAGGATCTTTATCCATCCGTAAAATAAAGCCTTGGCTCCGTGCCAAGTGGACCGAAAGCGGCCATCTTCGAACCCCAACCACGTGTCGAAAGGCCCTAAGCGGCCCTTGAAACCTTGGCTGCATGCCAAGTGGCCCGAAAGCAACCATATTCAAATCTCGACTCCGCGTCAAAAGGCCCTAAGCGGCCCTTAAAACCTTGGCTCTCTGCCAAGTGGCCCAAAAGCGACCAAGTCCGAATCTCGACTTCTCGTTGAAAGGCCCAAAGTGGACCAAAAATAGTGGTTCTGTACCAAGCAACTCATGCGGTCAAAATATTGGGCCTGGGGGCTTTTGAAGTCCCCAACACGTGGCTAGCAAAACCTTAGAGGGCAAAAATGGCAGGCGTGCGGCAACCTTCTCTTAGAGAAGAGAACACCCTCAATCTACAATGGTCGTGGGCTAGGACTGTGCACATAAGAGCGACGATGCCTTGAGTAGGGCTAAGCACCTCAAACAAGTATCATATGCGAAAAGGCCTAAGACCTGGAGTCCGGCTACTGTGGCCTAAAAACCTAGCTGGTCTTGGGTGTGGCTCCAGTGGACTTGTGACGACGTCCACTTTATTAGACTGAACTTCCTATTAAACGCGCAAGATGCAACGACATCCTCTGCCGAAAGATGAGTACTGCGCAAGAAAACACCGGATCAGAGCTTTGGCAGCAATAACTTCACAGCTTAGCCGTTAAAAAAGGAGTTACAATTCCAAAAATTACATCGTGCACTCAGAGATATCAAATGCAAGAAAAATGACTGCCCTTCATTTATTATGTATATACAAGGATACAAGGTGTTGTTGAATAACAAAAAAAGTGAAATGAGCTAAATAAAAGCAATGTTGGCCCTACAGATTTGGCGGGCCAGCCTCTTCTAGGAAGTCTCTCAAGTAGGAGCTATCAGAGATCCCGATGTTCCCTGGATAAAAGATGTCCATGAAGACACCCAAAAGCGCAACAAAGGCAATCCAATGGCACAGACGGATGCCATCCCAGAACCTGATATCGAGTGTGAGGCGCACATTCTCCAGAGTGAGCCGCAGCCTGAGGTCTGTGGAAAGGAGAGAGATGTCATCCTTCAGAGTGGTGGTCAATCCCCTCAGCAACTCAACCTCTTGCCTTAGTCGCTCGCCTTTCTGCGTCAACCGCCCACCCTCATCCCTCAGGCGCTTGCTCTCCTGCATCAATCACCCGTTCTCCTCCCTCGGCCAATTGTTTTTTCCCTAAGCGCAACGATTTTAACTCCCGCACATTGAGCTGTCTCCTGCTCGGACTCTTCCTGACACGGTGAAAGTATCTGCGTAGTTGAGTGAACACTGCGTCAAGGGAGTTGGATCCCCCGGGGACCTGCAAGGAAAAACGAAAGATCAGAAATTCTTAGAGTTCCAGTCAACAAAAGAACGCACGATCCAGCACGATCATACCTGAGTGAGGGACGCATCCGTGTGATGAGGACCGCCTCATGACACTAACAAGCTCAAGGGCTCTATGTGCTCAGCAATGAACTCCGCGGAGTTGAGAACGTCGGGAGCCACAGGTGACTGGGGAATGCTCGGGGGATCCGACTCCGAAATCGTACCTGCCATGACAGTCTCTATGGCCAAGTCAGCACCAAACGGTCTGGCAACCTGCCCAGCTTCGACCTCCTCCTCAGTGGTAGGCGATCCAGTAAGCTCTAGAGTCCCTACTGGCTCTGGCACAGGCTCCAAAGCCCCAGCCTCCTCAAGATTCGGCACGTCGATCTCCACGATCGGAATGCCCTCAATAGCTGCCTCCCACGACTCCAGTTCAACGAAGGGACCCATGGGGGACTCTCCTCCGGAATTAAACTCCACCGTGGGAACACCATACTCAATCAACACCGCAACAGGAATCAGCAAGTACTCAGCCGCTCCCTCCTGTGGCTCCGTGTCTGACGCCCACTCGAGGGTGAAGCTCACGGCAAGTGCGATTGGCCGCACAGCTAGCCTCTACGACCTCGAGGTGGAACTACCTCTAGCTTCTCTCAGCCTCTTCAGTGGAGCCTCCGCCTCCTCGTCTAAAGAGGTCTCCAGCAGCAAGAAACTCTTCCCTACGTCTTCCCCTGACGATTATTGGAGCATGACGTCCCCAGGCCGCTTCTTCTATGGTCCAGCAATTGCCCGGCTAGACTCTGGACCCCACTTAGCGGCGGCAAAGGCATGGGAAGTCAAGTAATAGCCTTAGACAGAAAACATCCTCATCTCCAAGTGGATGACAGCGACTAGCTTTGCTATCTCACTGACCTCCTAGATGCCTATGTCCCCACGAAAGAGCCTCGGGATTGGACCCCACTTGTTGGAGAGCTCTGAATCCGAGGGTTCTTGCAAGAAAAAAAATGGTTCTTCCAGTTCTTCACCGAGTCCAGACTAGTCCCCCAAAAGCGGAAGCCGGTTCGATGAGACATCGAGATCCAATCCTCAGACTCCGTGAAGCGGAAGATTACCTTCATCCCGTTTGCATCAAACACGTAAGACTGAAGACAGGCAAAAATGCACAAAATAACCAAATAACAAACGACATTAGGGTGGAGCCTCGCGATAGGGACATCCAATGCATTGACAAGTGCATACAGATCGCATGGCATGGGGTAGCGAAGCCCTCCCTTCAGATGATGCTCATAAACGGAGATAAAGCCCTCTGGAGGGGGGTTGGCCCTACCAGTTGAGCCGGGAGCGCGGTAGGCTATACCACTAGGGATCCCATAGTCCACTATCAAGGCGGCGATGGCACCCACTGTCAGGACAGACCCAATGTTGTTTATTCCATGGCGAACTGTACGATAAACTTAGGAGGGGGAGGGAGAACTCTTCTTCTTCGCCATCTCTTTCTCTCAAGGAAATATCAGAGGCTCTCGGTGCAAAGAAGCGCGAAGAATGGAATTCGTCAAGGCACTACTTAAATAGGCAACAAGCTGCCATTGCATGGGAAACTCAATCAGCGTTTTGCTTGATGGCCAAGCCACACGTCCATTTAGTAGAGGCGCCGGGACTTCCAAACAGCAGCCAATCGTGGCCTCTACCATATTACAGATCATTATCTCCTTAGCTGCCTACCAAAATCCCGACAGTCACACCTACATTTAATGCAGGGATTCTGACCGCCAGGACTAGCGGTGGCAAGGCTTCCAGGGCATACATCCAAAAGGAAAAATTAACCATTCCAGCATAACAGACAGCAGTAAATAAACCGCACGGCTAAGTAAAAAGTTTTATTATGTAATCCACTAATAAACTCTTTTTATAGCAGGAGGCAGCCAACGGCCGTAGATTACAATTAACTGCCTTCTCCAGGCCTAGAAGGATCCGGGGTCGTGTACTCCATCAGATCCACGTGCGTTAGGGTGCTTACGTTTCAAGAGTCCAGGACGCTAATGCAAAGGTTTGGCTCCTCCAGTGTGACTATCCTCCGACTGAGACAGATACCGTCCTGGAACCTCCTTTCCAGTGCAGGAGCCACCTCCTCTGGGTTGAACCTTGACCTCAACTCAACCTCCAATCGCACGCGTTCCTCTCTAGAGTGTGCCCAAAATTGCTCAAACTCCTCCTAAAGAGCCAAAATGCGGTCCCGAGCCTACATGTTGGCACCGGCAAGCCTTGACGCCCTTGCTTCTAACTCCGTCCATGCCCGCTCGAAGTGAGCCACCGGAGCCTAAGCCTATTCGATCACGCTAGCAGTGGCCTGCACGCGCACCTCCATGTCCTCCACAGCCCTGACAACTTGGTGGAGCACGGGATCCACCCTCCTAGGCTTGCGCGCCGTGAGGAAGTGGACGTTGCCTCCATCTCAAAACCCAGCGGGCCTCTCAGGAATCTCATCAATCCTACGACAGTGGACTCTGAGTGGCAGCCTTCTGCTATCGTGGTGCCAAGTGTAGCATCATTGTGGATCCCTGAGGCATGTGTATCCCTCATGGACTCGCCAGAGGATGGCTCAGATTCTGATGAAGATGTCCTTTCCATTTATGTTGAGATGAGAAAGGGCAAAGGTAGCACAGGTCTCATGCTCCCGAAGCAGCCCAAAAGACACAAAGCCTTTGAGGGAACTCGGGCGTTTAAATAACTAAAAACCCTCTGGAAAACGGCATCATCCTGACACAGAAGCGTATATGGATAGAGCCAACAAGCTCCTTCCACGTGATAGATCCCAGAGGCGTCGCGCCTTTCCAAAGTGAGTCATATGACTTGACGCCCTGAGACCTCCCACGCAATCAATGCGTCAGATAATTCAGCAGATGTGACGTCTGCCAGCAGCATTTGATCTCCCAGGGCAACAGACGTCAGCGATCTTTTCCTGCCGCATCCTCCTGTCGATGGTCTGCATGGAGACTCAAGGGACAACACCAAGGAAACAAATCGCGGGGAACTGGGAATGCTCAAGCGCACGGTTTTGCGCGCATGGCAGTAAAGGGATCCAACTGCCCCTGAGATGTAACACACAAAGCTACAAAAGGAAGAAGATGCATGCGACAAAGGCAGAAGAGTAAAGGCAATGGATACTGCTTTTGTTAATCAAAGTTTCTTTACAAAGTACAAAGCTTGCGACAGTGAAAGTACAAAAAAGAGAAAGATACAACATGGAGCATAAAGTCCGAAATAGCAGCTCCAAACGCTTGAAGCCTTACCAAGGAACGAGATCTACATCAGATCTCTCTGGCTCCGTCACCAGAACCCCGATCAACCCAAGCATCAGAGTCGTCGGAGCTAGCCAGACACTGAAGGTTCACCCAATGTCAACTGCATCGGCAAAACAAACACCCATAGCAGCAGTCCCAGAGGAGACGTAACTGGCTCGAGCTCCCACCACGGAGACTCCACCTTCTACCTCCCTCCAGACGGCACATATGATCTACCAGGCGCGGTCGAGGCCGTCAGCAACACGCTATCCCGAGGACAAAGAGCCCGTGATAGCTCCACAAAGACCCTCCCGCACACTAGAGGTCATGCCGGCCGCAAGGAAGGCATATAACGGCAGTAAAATAGCCAAGCCACCCTCGTTAGTATGAAGAAGCGCCCGCGATCAAGGCGTGAAGACAGTCTTCAGCAGAAGCTCTGGATCTCTAATAAGTTCATCCGATTCCTTTACAGACTCCCACTGGGAGCGGGACAAGCTAGAGGCCTCGCATCACTCCTCCAAGGATCAGCAACGGGATGGATCGCTCCAATCGAAGAACTCCCCTATTTATAGGCAAGCCAGCGTCTTGTCCGCACTGAGCAAGGCGTGCTGCCGAATAGCCATCATTCGCAAAACAGGAAAGTCCTCGATACAGGTGCGAACTCTTATGTGCAAACCTTTCCTTTCAAAGCACCAAATCTTTGCGGCATTTGAAAAGCTTGCGTGATTGCCTGGGGAAGACGCGACGCCAGAAGAGAACAAGGTCTAGCACATCTCGAGGAAGGATGTGCGGTGGCTAGCTGGACCCTCAGCGGACATGCCAGGCCTCAACTATCGGTTGGCCCAAGCATGGCGGCGAGTGTTGGGTCCAGTATCGGTAAGGCCCAAGGATCACAAGGCCCAATCCGGGTAACAGCGGCCTAAACAATCAATTCAACCCAAAACTCGAAACAGCTTACGTGGCAGTCCAATACCTGCAACCAATTGGCGCCTCCTACAGCACATTAAGTGCAAGCGGCAGACACAGTGCAAAAGGGGCAAGCCAATGGGCAGAAGATCAACTCTGCCAGCTGTGGCTTGCGCTGCTCCCTACAACTGGCCAGACAATCCTCACATAAGAAGCAGACCAAGCGTGGCCGCGACGCATAACGGTCTTCTCACCACTAACACCACCGGCTGTCGCCAGCAATCAACTGCCGATGAATCCCTACAATAATGACTCTCGTGCCCAAAGCTCCACACCAGAGAGCCTATAAATTCTGTCTCCTTTTACAAGAGAGGGGATCCGATCCCTAATCGCTAATCTGAGCCTGGGCATTGAGACGAACACTCCTCAAGTTTCTACTCTCAGACTTACGCCCAGCGCCAATCTTCTACAGCCCCTCTCAGGTTACCAGAGTCAGCCACTAGTTGCAGTGCATCCATGAAGCCAGCCCTCCCACAAAATGCTCATCGAGTCACACACTCTTGCATCCACACACTCCCATCGCACACTCAACATATTTTCACGCACCTCTAAGCGTTCGCCTCTTTTCGTTCATTGCGGAAAATCACTAACTTGAACGTCAAAGGGTTTTCGATGGGAGAAATCACGTTGATCTCTGATCTCTTATTTATAATTTGTGTTATGTAGGTTCCAGATTAACAGCGACGGAGACCTGACCCGCTCGTGATTCGATCTGGACAACGAAGAATCACAAAGCTCCTCAATTCAGACGACGACTAGGGACTCGAGACACAACAATTTGATATA
>JAODPA010110468.1:0-19635 GCA_025585075.1 Nepenthes mirabilis
ATCTTAACATATAATAAAATATTTGGTATAATGCGGCTGCTCTTTGAAATTTTCCAATTTCTCGTCGTCTTTTCTGACTGTCTCTCTGTCGTGCGAAGTTTGAATTGCTTGTCCGTAGCTCTGGAAGGAGTTGGTGGGGTTTCGGAAACCTTGGTTGTTCACGATTACGGGAAAAAAAATGGAGGAAATGGGCGTGGACTTCTTAGCAGATGAGAGGAGCAAAGCTGAGTTCGATGTTGAAACTATGAAGATCGTTTGGGCTGGTGGAAAGTACGAATTCGAAGTCTCTGATCGCATGGCTCGTCTTGTCGCTACTGATCCGGTCACTCTCTCTTTCTCTCTCTCTATCTGCTTTCTCTGATAAGAATTTGGCATCTGTTTCTCTCGTTTATTGGAGTTTGTGGGAAGTAATATCTTCCTCATTTCTAACTGTCTCCCTCTGCATGCTTGAAAATTTTGCTTTCTTTTGGTGGGCAGTTCTTTCTCTTGGATTGTAGTATTTGCTATGATTTGGTAACAGTTCAGAAATCAAGAGATTAAGATTAGCGGAATGTGTTGAAAATCTCTCTCGTGAAGAAGCTTCGGTCAACGGGATGTTGACCGGATGGACGGTCAACGGACGATTTGAAGGATCAAGTTGACCATCTTAGCTGAGGACTCTCAGGACATCTGTGAAGACGGTCAACATGACGTTGACCGTTCTGAATGGGATGACGGTCAACAAGATGTTGACCGGTTTGCTTACAAGGATGGTCAACAAGGTTGACTGGCTTATTAAGACACATCAGAGCTCCTGTTATGCTTGAAAGGAAATAGGTTGATCTGCCTGTTTAGGTAACCTTGGAAACACAAAGTCTGCAGATCTGTTGTTGCTGATGCTGCAGGTATGTGCCATCTACTACTGTGCTAAAACATACTTCTTGGAATCCGTGCACCAACCATGGATGACCGCGTGGTGATTCAGTTGCTGCTAAGTCCTTAGTATATTCTTGTATATATGTATATGTAAGTAAGGCTGGGTAGTAGCTGTAGTAATTGAAGGCGAGAAGTTGTTGTAAGCAAAAAGAAGAGCAGAGTGTGTAAGAGTAAGGAGAGAAACTGAGGAGAGGAAGAAGGCCCAATTGTGTGTGTGTATTTTTGCCTCCTGTTGTGTAATCTCTATCTCATACATAGTGCAAATTTTACGGACTTAACGTCCCGTGGTTTTTCCCTTGATTGAGAAGGATTTTTCACGTAAATATCGGTTGTCATTATTCTTCCATTCCTTTTCTTCGATCTCTTTGTGCTTGTGATAGTAGGCCGCCCCATTTTCGGCCAACAGAATGTAGCTTTAGAGTAAGATAGACGAGAGTAATGCAAAGGTAAAATAGGAAAATTAACAGATCATCGGAGCTTAATTTCCAGATAGGTATGCTAGCAAAATGTTTATGTCATTTGATTGTATATGTTAGCAAAATGTTCAAGATTTTTTTTTTTTTTTTTTTGGGTTGCAGCCTCACCACTCACAAGTTACCAGAGGAAATCTGATAAAGATAATACTTGTTTTATTTTTTTTTCCTTGTTCGAATCAATCGACGAAGTGTACAATTTGGGCTTACAGTTTGAATGCTCATGCGGCTTCTCTCTTTCCTCAATCAATAATATTAGGCATATTATGTGCTGGCATATTCAGTGACCGAGTCTGGTTGATCGTTTGCATATTATCTAGTGTTATGAAGATTTATATTAGATTCATGCCCAATATTCACAAATGTACAACTCCCAGTATCCATGCCTGCCTTGTGTCTGATTTGTGCATAAGTTCCTTTTCCCATATGTCCACAATCGAGGTGCGCTCGAGATGTGCACGAGTGCCCTTTCTAGTTTGCCCGCGTTGGAGGTGCGCCTAAGGCTTGCACGAGTGCACTTTTCAGATTATACGCGCCTAATAAGTACCCGATTAGCGCTCAAGTGAAGGGGAGCAGACCCAATGCGAGCCTGACGCGTGCTGTGCGGCGCTTGACTACTAAGGTGCATATTTTTTATTTGCTGCATTTTTTGACCTAATTTCGAATCTTCTCTATATACCTACTTTTCACAACTTATAAAGCAATTCTTGAGATTGTATTGCACAAAGTGGCTTCTCTAAACTCTAAAGATCCCCTCTTTAAAGCTTGTAAAAGCCTCCTTTTTGAAAAAAACTCTTCTTCAATCATTGAGTATCAATATTACAGTTTTTTCATTACATTCTTTTAAAATAAATATACTTTGTTATACACATCTTTTCTTGCCTATTTATTTTCGTATGAGACGTGGGTGGCATGGAAATTGGAATCCAGTGGTGTGCGAAAATTCTACGGCCCGTAAGACAAAACTAACAAGAAGAATAAAAGGTATTCAGTTCCATTGCCAAAAGCAAATCCAATGAGTTTCTTGGTAGGGGTCATAAGTCGAGAGTAAGTTGGATAAGTTAGTGTGTCTGCACTACCCGATCAGTAAAGTAACTTTCTTAGTGCATTGTTTTTGTAGGCCATAGAAGCCTGGAAGGTTTTACTTGATAACTATAGTTATCAGGGTTTTTCATCGTCACCAAAAATCCTGTCTTGGCTATTGTTATTTATTATGCTTATTGTTTATATTTTTTTGATTGTTAAATATTTTTAGATTCGAATATATTTTACGTATATTATATATTTATATGTATCTTTATTCCACAATTTGAAAAAGGGGTGAAATGAGTTTCGATGAGGGACTCCTTAGTCTTTTTCAAATAATTAACATGAGAGTGATCCCTAATATTGTTTTCTTAAAGAAGAAAATGGTTTTTAATAATCAAGTGAAAATCATGTGAAATTTGCAAGCTTGCTCCTCACAAAACTTCAGATTAGTTCACATGAGAGTGATCCCTAATATTGTTTTCTTAAAGAAGAAAATGGCTTTTAATAATCAAGTGAAAATCATGTGAAATTTGCAAGCTTGCTCCTCACAAACTTCAGATTAGTTCACATGTGATTTTTCATCAACATTGTCAATTGGTAACAGTGCTGGGTCCTGATGTACACATGTAGACAACTTAAAGTAGATATCTGTAGCAGTTGATACCTGTGGAATAAATGATGAAGAATTCATTTATGATGGTTTGATTATCGTAGGCCAGATAAGTCACAAGTGAGAAAAGTTAATTTGTTTGAGGTAAGAGGTTATGAAAAAGAGAGAGAGATAGGAAAAGAATTAAAATTGCCTCTGCTGCAGCTGGCTAAACAGAACTTGCCTTCACTGTCCAATGTCTTTAGCTGATTGGTGGAAGATGGTGTACATAATTTGTCCACATTGTTGGCATAGATGGAAAAATTGGTATTTAGTTGCGACCATATTGATATTGGATAAATCAAATAATATATATTAGTATCAGATATTTCTGACAGAAAAAAATTTCTAAAAATTGTAAGTTGACAAGGTCATATCATTGGTCGATATTGCGATATGCCACCAATATCAATACATATTGGCCGGTATTTACATCAATGACTGTTAGATGTAAGACTTGGCCAGATTGGACTTTTCTGTTGGTTTTTTCTGTCCAGTAATATTACATATTTGAGGATCAAGCTATTCTAAAGATTTGGTGGAAATGGGTGTGAAGTGTTCTACTGGCTGCATGCCATTGTCCAGTAGTGGTTCTAGCTGACTATTGAAAATCTATATGTTTCAACAAGAAGCAACTTACCTATTGATGGTTTAAATTTTATTTTTGCTTGTAATATGGAAAATGTTGTTGCATTGTTGCATTGTCATGCAGAAAATGTGTAAATGTGCAAATTAATTGGGTTCTTCCAGCTTCTTTCAACCTGTGGATAGATGGATTGTTCATGTAGTTTTGTTTTCTCACGTGTTTCCTTTGGAGTTTCAGGCTTTCAGGAAGGACAACAGGGCCACGCTAGATAGGAAGGAGTTGTTTAAGAACTCACTGAGAAAAGCATCTCATGCATGGAAAAGAATTTTAGAGCCTGGTCTATCGAGTGAGTTTTCACTTTGAGCTGTCAGATAGTTTTCCTTTTCTGATTAGGCACACATTGTCTTTTCATAATCCTCAAAACTGGGAATATATACTATTATTGCAGAAGAAGAGGCACTAAAATTGAGGTTCTTTCTGGATGAAACTACTTACATGGATCTTCATTGGGTAAATTATTCTCCATTTGTAATAGTTATTTATGTTTGATACAGCTTTAGCAAATACAAACACTCTGATTGCGATTGGTAGATCCTTAAGAGATTTATCAGAATAGATGTGAAGCTTTTTCAAGATTTTTATTATGTAGTTGTGAGCATGTGTAGTTGAAGAAATTTTGAAATAGATAATTGTATTTGCATCTTTTTCTGCTTCAAATTATTCAGTTGTTTTGCTTCTAGTCTTTTAACTTTACCTGATTTTACTACCTGCAGGGAATGTTTATTCCTGCTATTAAAGGACAAGGCACAGAAGAGCAGCAGCAGAAATGGTTGCCGATGGCATATAAGATGCAAATCATTGGATGTTATGCGCAAACTGAACTTGGCCATGGATCCAATATTCAAGGGCTTGAAACTACTGCCACATTTGATCCTCTGAGAGAGGAATTTGTCATCAATAGTCCAACATTGACTTCTAGCAAAGTGCGTAGTTGAATAGCTATGGTGGATTTTCTAGTGATCCAGGGGGCCAACCTCGTTGGAGCCCATAGCTCTTCACCCTTGAATCTTCAAGATCCAGCTGTCCTTATAAAAAAATTATTAAATAAGTTATGTTTTTGAAATATTGAATTATTAAAAATACCCATATTTTGAAAAAAAAATCCAAAAATATGACTATTACCATACCTCTTTTTTTTAAAGAAAACAGAAAGTTGGGACCATTTGATTTTCATACAACGGTCCTAGGACCTGCGGGGCTCCCAGGGAATTGGCCGTCAGATTCCGTTTTCTACATTTATTGTACAAGTTCCTTGTCTTGTTTACTTAGTCAGGGACCCATTAGAGTTATTATTGTTGGTTCCCAAGCTAGTACCCTCAAATCTCCTTGTATCTTGATTGTACAATGATTAATCTCATTATGTTAGCTTTTGGCTTTCTTACTCATTTGACAGTTTAATTAATTTGAGCAGTGGTGGCCAGGGGGTCTGAGTAAAGTTTCCACTCATGCGGTTATTTATGCACGGCTGATAACAGATGGCCAGGACCATGGGGTAAATGGTAACTATTAGATGTATGGATGGAAGTATATCTTGTTATGATGCATGCAAATGCCAGTGCTTTATGTCTCTTGTTGTTTTGCTTGTCATTATAAATCTTGCCCCTATTATAATATATGTTGCCTCCATAGATAAAAATATTGGTATCGATACGGGCCATATCGGCATCGGACAATACGTGTCAATATTGGATATATCTAAAGTAATTTTTTTTTTCTTTGAAAATTATAAGTTGACGGGACCGTATTTGCCAATATTTAAAATAGCGGACGATATATTGCAGCATATCTTCAATACTGAAACATATTGCAATATTGTCATGATATCGAAAAATATCAGTATTGGAGGGCCCTGATATCGATATATCGACTGATATTTGTATTAATGGTTGTCCCTATTTATTCATCACTGTATATTGTTTTGATTTTGTTCTATCTATGTACCATTTTAACCATGGATAAAATCAATCCTTTTTAAGGTTTCATTGTGCAACTGAGGAGCTTGGATGATCACCTACCTTTACCTGGAATTACTATTGGTGATATTGGAACTAAATTTGGAAATGGAGGATACAACACTGTCGATAATGGATTTCTACGATTCGATCATGTGCGCATTCCAAGGAATCAGATGCTGATGCGGTTTGTTTCCATTGACCTAGCCAAATTGATCCCAAATTGATGTATGGGTTGGCCTCGTGTATCTTTTTGTCCAACATTTTACTTGGATCTCCCAATGTCATCATTTTTTCCATCACGTTGCTTCTTTGCTACATCTGTTTAAGTTGAAGCTAGATGGATATTTTTACAATTAGAAGCTGATATTTAACTAGACATATTGTGTCCCTATAACGAGCTGAAGGGGCAGACATGATTGTCAGAGAAGAAACTAAAAAATTAGGGTTCATCAGAATGATACGAGCTTTTAGAGTACAATAGAGATTAAATAGCTTTCAAGTTCAACATGTTTATATTTAACTAGTGTTGTTTGACATGTTTCACGTTTCTGGATTCCTTCGTTTATCAAGGAAGAGATTACGAACACGTATTATACAGTGACTTTGACTTAATGTCTGGCAGTAGCTTTTACTGTTCCAAGCGTATATTTTCTGTTATTTGGTTTCTTGACTTGTTCATCAAACAAAATTTGCTCAGCCTGACTTATTGGATTGATCTGGCCTACATTTTTTTGTTCTAACTTGGCTGACTCAAGATATTGGCATTGGCTCTATTATGAATTTGCTTGCTTTGGCTTGAAAAGTTATTTCCTAACTTTGCATTTCATAGTGGAATTAAGAAGTTACTTCTAAAACATTATACCCAACCACTGCAACTTTTCTCTGTGCTTGCCTCATCTATCTCAATTACCGTAGGTCTATGATCTTTTTAAATTAAGAATTTCGTTAAAAATAATGAAATTTTCTGTTTGTCCTTGCTTCGTTGGTTTTTTCCCTGCATAAAACCTTAAAGGATTCCAGTTTTAGGGTTGACATTTAGATAAAAAACAAATATTGATAATAGTCTATGCAAACAGAGATGTTCTAAGAAGAAAACTTTATTTGCTAGGTAAAGAGACAACCTACAGACATGTCTGGGATTGAGGAGAGCAATAGAAACCCACAGAATGGCTGTCATTGGCTCACTTTTTCCTTTGTGGACCTTCTAGTATTGTAATGAAAAGAAAGAAATTGTTTCTGGGAATAAAGATAGGGGTTCCCCCAACAATGTGTTTTCATGGACATCCAGCCAAATCCAATCCATTTCACGCCACCTTTTGCTTTCTTCCTGTAAAAGAAAAGCTGGATGGTATCATAAACCAAGTCGATACAGAGGAAATAAATGCATTTTCATACTATTAAAAGATAAATAAAATGATTCAATGAGTGAAATAGATAAAACAGATTCTAACCTCAAAGGATTTTGATCTTTATCTCATAGCTTCCCTGTGATTAGTTCTGATTGTGTGCACCTCTTTCTTTCATTTAGAGGCACTTTCTTCCACATTTGTATCCTTATGTCATCTGTCCATCTTCCCACCTTTTGGCTTATGTTTTTTACTGTTTGTTTTCAAAGTGGCAATACTTATTTAAGCATCCCATTGTTACTTTCACTTCATTTATGTAACTCATTAAACATGTTAAACTATCCTGTTGATGAGGCACTGATGCATTTAGGTAATACAAGAATGTGCAATGCATGAACTCTAGCTGTAATTCTGATGTATTGAAATTTCCTCGAACCATCCAGTGTGTTAAAAGTTACAAAAGAAGGGAAAGTTGTGCAGTCAGGCATTCCCCGGCAGCTTCTTTATGGGACTATGGTATACATGCGACAAGCAGTTGTATATGAGGCTTCTTGCGCTTTATCTAGAGCAGTTTGTATTGCTACAAGGTACAGTGCTGTTCGTAGACAGTTTGGTTCGCAAAATGGATGTGAGACCCAGGTATTCCAGAGAATTACTAGCTTATCTTGGTTCTTACTCTGTGCTGCTATGGTGATTTTATTATCCCTTTTCGTAGAAATATATGCTATTGCATGCTGCATTCACTGGAAATTGTAAAACAAAAGGGGTTATCTGTCTTTCTGGTACTCAAGTTCAGGCTGTTAAGTTGAAGCTTGAAACTGCTAAAAATGTCGTTCCATCGGATAATTTAGTAGTTGTTTGATATACAATGGGTGTCTTGATGGAAACTGCATCGATGGAAGTCTTCCGTAGAATGTGTGGAAACCATGGATGAAAATAGCGGTATTAATATTGGACATATCAGATAATATGTATTGGTATCGGATATATTAGAAGAAAAAAAATTTAAAAATCGTAAGCTAATGTGGTCATATCGGTCAATATATCACGATATATCACTAATACGATAATTTATCACGATATTGTTGTGATATCGGAAAATATCAATACCGGGAGGGCTGATACCGAGCATATCGACTGATATTTCCAATGTTAGCCAATATTTATATCAATGGTAGAAATGCTTTGCAATGTAATTGACTATGTTTCCTTTTGTCATGTAGGTGATTGATTATAGGACCCAGCAAAGCAGGCTCTTTCCTTTGCTGGCTTCTGCTTATGCTTTCAGATTTGTTGGGGACTGGTTAAAATGGCTATATTCAGATGTGAAACAAAGACTGCTAGCTAATGATTTCTCCACATTGCCTGAGGCTCATGCTTGTACTGCGGGTTTGAAGTCATTGACAACATCATTTACTGCTGTATGTGATAATAATTTACCTTCACCCCCTCTGATTTCATCTAGTTGGATTTGGTAAATGTATACTTGATGATTTATGCTAGTTGAACCATTAGTTGCAGTCTTTTTTGGCATGTTATTTGCGGATGATATTGCTTTGATATACGTAACTAGACTACATGTGTAAGTGAAGTTTGCACTATGGACAAAGGCTTTAGAATCTAAAGGGCTTTGGATTAGTAAAATTAAAGCAGAATAAATGAAGTGCAATTTTAGTGATTTGGATAGATTAATAGACAAATAAAAATTAATGAATAAATATTACTAAAGAAATAATAGATTTTGTTACCTTGAATTTGTAATTGAAGATAACGGAGAGGTTGATGATGAATTGACACAGAGAATTAGTATAGGTTGATTAAAAGGGAGAAATATATTGGCAATGCTTTGTGATCAAAAGGTGCCTCAAAAATTAAAAAAAAATCATTAGACAACTATTATACGTTATATTCTTTATGGAATCAAAATGTTTGGTAATTGAATAACAATATTCACAAAAAGTAAGAATTTCGGATATGGGATCTCAAAATTGATAAATAGAGTCACTCTAAAAGATAAGACGATGAGAAAATATATACATACCAATTCAGTAGTTGCACCTAGAGAAGAAGATATAGGACAATGATAATTAAGGTGTAGGCCAAATGAAATGCCAATGATTAAGGTTAACTGGGTTGAGGTTGGAGGTAATAAGAAAGGGGGAAATAGGCCTAGAAAAGCATAGGATAATGCGAATATGAAGGTGCTATTCTTGGACAATGTAGCCCTAAACAAAATAGATCTATATAACTGACCCCACTTATTCAAACTTCAGACGTTGTTGTTATTATTTTGATTCTTTTTCACTTTACCACAAAATATCAACATCAGTTGTTAACTTCTTGCAGCAAAACTGCTTACATTTGGAATACTCAGGTATGAGTAATGTTTTTCTTTCCTAGGAATGAACTGATAACCTTAGGTCCAATTTCTTACCCAACCCCCATCCTCTGCCACGGCTATGCATTTTGTGCCTTTCGCCCTGTGGTGTCTGCGCTTGCTTAGACTTGAATTAAGTGGATAATGAAATGTAAATAATGCAGTTATTTTTTATAAATTCTTTTATATTTGATAATATTTATTTGTCATGCAGGATGCAATTGAAGAATGTAGAAAGCTATGTGGTGGGCATGGTTACCTTTGCAGTAGTGGGCTTCCTGAGTTATTTTCTGTTTATGTCCCTGCTTGTACATACGAGGGCGATAACATAGTACTGCTTTTGCAGGTATGTTTATTGTTCATAAACTTTATTATTTTCTCTTTCAATGATTGTTGGGTTTCATATGGCTTAACGGAATTCGAATCTCTTGACATTGCCAACTACCGTTCTTTCTCAATTGATTACGAGAAACAAAAATAGTAGACGCAACCAAGCACACAAGGTACACAAATAATTTGACTTGAAAACCCTTCTCAACTAAGAAAAAAATTACTGGACCTTATATTCAAATTGTCTCCACAAGATTTAGAAATCCGTTTACAACAACCCTCTGAGCAAATCCTTTCATAGCCATAACACTGTGAAGAATCGGTTAATACTTAATCTACCACCTACCAACTGAACAAGAGCAAATGCAATGAGAATGTAAACAATCAAGAGGTAATACATTCTATAATAGAAGTTAGAACAACATATCCAAACTTGACAAAGGATAGAATACGAATCGGACCTCAAATAGATATCCAAATCTTTCCGTTCTTCTCTTTTCTCTTCTCTATCTTCAAGTCAGTGGCCCTTATGTTAAATGGCTCTGACATTGACCCTAAAAATTAGAACAAGACATTTTATTATTGCGTTACGATGCAAGCACTCATCATGTATGCATTAGACATGACTTCTTTTGTCAACCTACCCATGTGCATTTTTCAAGTGAGTATTAGGAGTTAACTCCTCTGTTTTTCATGCATGTATTCCTTTCAATTGTAATTTTTGCTCGAGTGAGCATTTCGCAAAAATCCCTGAACATCTCTTTCCACATTGTCATTCAAATGAAATATCATGCGAACATTGCGCAAAATACTCGACGGCTCTAGAAGGGAAAAACTAAGTCCATTGAGTATAAGACTCATAAAGGAGTAATCTAAAACCTAACAGTGATTGCTACCAATAGCAACGGCACTTGGTTTGGAGCTTTTTGGTGCTTTCTGTTTCATGTTTAACTGCTTACCTAGCTTGATGTCTTAAATGCTACTGCATAAAGTTCACTTATATCTCTTACCGAACTGTTGACCTAACACTAGGTCTGCCCACTTGTTCTGCTTTTTGATTATATGAATTACCTAGCTTATTGAGAAAAATAGGGGAAAAGTGTAGCAACTTAAGTCCATGTGATAATATATTGTCTGCTTTGAGCCGTAGATATGGGCTTGTATCTCTACGTTTTTGTTCTTTCAGGGCTTTCTAAGGAAAATGTCAATTATTATCGAGATGTCTAAGTCTTACTACAAGCACTTCCCCTCTCCTTCCCCATGTGATGTGGAATACCAAACACCCCGCTTAAGAAACGACGTACTCGTTGTGTGTAGCACGACTCAAGATGGGCGTGCCTCACGTCTGCACACTTCTAGTTGAGATTAGCTCCGATTCTATTATATAGCAAACTAAATCCATATCATAGCAGATTGTCCATTTTGGGTCACATGTGCAAGCTTACTCCCATGATTTTGCTCTTCCTAGCCTTCCTCGTAAAAAATTCTGTTGTTATAGAGATGTATAATCATTACTATAAGGTGCCTCTCCTCTTCTTCCCCAGGCTATATGGGATCCCAGACACCTTTCCCACAAAAATGAGGAAGGAAACCATGCTTTAGAGCCTACAGGGTTTGTGTATGGTCATATTTGGTAGTCCTTTTTTTCATTTAAATTATGCTGGGAAGGAATTATTTTGCTAATTGTGGCTTGATGGGCCTCCTAATGGACATTCCTCATGATTTCGCATTTATATATGAGGGATTTGATTTCTTTCTCGTTAGGTTGCTAGATTCCTCAATAAGACGGTCTCTCAGTTGGGTTCTGGAAAGCAGCCTGTTGGGACGGCTGCATATATGGCACGAGTGGAACATCTATTGCAATGTTGCTGTGATGTTCAAAGAGGTTTGATCTCTCTTTCCCATTTCTTCCATTATTGCTCCTGGCTGTGCCCTCATCTACACTCCTTGAAAAAAAGAAAAAGAAAATAAAAGAAATTCAAGTGGCAACGTTAATTATTTTCTTCTTAGCAACATTGGCCAGTTAGTATGGCAATCTACACATTGTTATGCATTGGAAACAACCTTCAATACGGTCATGTATCCACTACAGATAGATGTTCATGATATTTTAGAGGTTCACCAAGAGTAGAACAATTTATTGGCATCTGATAACAATTTTTCCAGTGGATACAAAGATCACCAATGACTATTGCCAGCATATTTAGTCATTTGCCCTTTTTATTGGCTTGCAGCTGAGGATTGGTTGAAGCCAAATGTTGTAATTGAGGTTTTTGAAGCAAGATCAGCTAGGATGTCTGTTGCCTGTGACAGAAGTCTGAGCAAATTCTCAAACCTAGAAGATGGTATCTCTCACTTCTTCGTCACTACTGCTTTGCATAGTTCTGCTCTCTACTTTTATTCTGCTTGGACTTATGGATGAAAACATCGGTCTTGATCTCGATCTTATTAGTATCAAATATATCGGACAATACCTATCGGTATCGGATATATTGAATTTTTTTTTTTTTTTTGAGAATCATATATTGATTGGGAAATATGAGCCAAATATTGTTGAAGATGTGGGTTCTTCTTGCATTTTAACTTTTCATATTTCTACATGTAAAAGGGGCATATTTCAATTAAATTACCTTTGTTGGAACCATCCATTTCATGTCAATCAAGCATGGTGATTCTAATGGCCAAAGCATAGTTATTCTAACTATACAAGACAAAATGGCATCATGGTAGACATAAGAAATCAAAAGGATGGTTGAAACTAAAGTAATCACCACTAATTTAAGATGATAGGGATCCAAGTAATTTAATGTGTTTGCTCCACCATCTATGAATCAGATTTGGTGAAATTTTCTATTGTCTATTGAATGCTTGACATGGTGGACTTGGGGCTTATTTTCTCTGTATAATTTCCTATTGCTGAAAATTACTGAGTGATATTTAACTTACTCCATTGCTTTCAGGTTTTCTGGAGCTATCAGTAGATTTAGTGAATGCAGCTGTAGCTCACTGCCAGTTAATTGTCATCTCCAAGTATGTTCCTCTGCTGTGAAGCTACGTTCTTTTTTCCTCTATATATTTTCCTCTAGGATAAGGGAAATACTCAGATTGGTCCTCCAACTCAATCAGAAGCAGTAACTAGTACTAGGTAGTTACTGTGATTAACCTCTATCAGAAGCCAAAGTCTTTTTGTACAGATACCCATGTGGGCGTTTCAGTATGGATAGTGACTCCGGGCTGTTGCTAATTTGAAAAACCACAATGTGAGAAGAGTCAACATGCATACCAATGATTTAGACGCACTAAATCCTAGTTAACTAACCCTTTGTGTGTGATTATCTGAAGGACTTTTAAGATCTATGCTCCATCAGCAAAACCAAATCCTCTAGCTTTCTCCACAAGAATCTTTCCAAAATGAACTCGTTTAGAAGTGCCGGAACTCTAACCTCCTCCCCACCATCAAAACTCCGAAGACAGATAGGCTTTGATTGTGTGCATTGATGTAAATATCTATTGATATGTATGGATATCGACCCTCTCAAACCGATATTTCCCTATCTCGCCACAATATCGCGATATGATTTTGTATTGGCTATATATTGTAATATTTTGACCGATATTTAAAATATTTGTCGATATAACTCTATCACTTTGTGATTTTTAGATTTTTTTTTTCTGATATATTTGATATCAATATGTATTTTCTAATATGTGCAATACCTACACCAATACCAATATTTTCATACATGGTTGTGTGTGATTTATGGGTAAGAGAATCTTGAGGTTTTGGAGAACAAAATTAAAAGAAAGTAAAATTTTCTTAAGTGGCGTGCGCTTGGAATAAAATATCAGGCAATATGGAAAATATTGAATGATATTTACATTTTTATATTCGGCTTTTAATAACGATATTTTCTAATATCATGATAAAATTGCAAAAAGTCAATGTATCAACTATATATAAGTTGATATCTTCTCTCATTTGATTTTGTTTTACTTTGCAAAAAAAAAAAAAAACAAAAAAAAAGATTTTGCATCCGATATATTTGATATTGATGCATATTGCTTGATATGACCATAATCGTTACCAACAACAAGATTTTCATCCATGGGTGTGTTTCTCCCAATGATGCCTCTCTCCACAAAATGAATTCTTTTGGCATTATTATGAGCAATGGAGAATTGGTTTATATGTGAGGGAGTTGGTCAAAACAGTTGCGAATGCTTGCAATGGAAATATTGTCTTGTCACTCTAGTGCAGGCATTCTGCCAATCTGCCACCCAAGCTTCCTGTCCAGCGCTAGTTGTTCGTGGCTATTCATTTGATATATAGCGTGAGCTTCTATCAATCGTTCATCAAATGTGAGCATTCTATCAGTGTTCCGCTCGAGCGCATGTTAAGCGTTTGTTGAGATTGATCTTTCTGCCAATCTTGCGTTATGCACATGGCATATTGTTACGAGCATTTAGTTTCTTCATTTTCTCATTTTTCTCTCCCCAGTGTTTTTTATTCCTTTCTTGTTTTTTATTCATTTTCTGTTATGGTCCTTACCTAATTTTATTCTTTTTGGCTCGTAGGCCTCACACTCATAGTATAAGTATCACTACTGTATTACCTGAGGGGTTANCCTCTCTGCTTCTCCTTGCAACTCGGCCTTAAACATCTCGGCCGTTTTTCACTTCGGTCGTCTCTATTTGTTTCCTTCCTTTTCTCTCGTGCTCACTGTTTCCCCCTTCTCCTTCTTCTGCTTTGTCACTCTCTAGCCCTCTTTCTCTTATCTTTTCTGCCAGAGCTCCCCTCTTCGCATCAGTCTCACCCTTACGCCTACCATTACCACGATACGGCCATGGAGCACGTATCAAATGGTGCTTTCATTGAGACCAAAGTAGGGAAGACGGTGGTTGACGAACAAGCCCTCGATGCAGTCGAAGCTTCCATCGCCGAGCTTGCCAACGCGATGAAGGAGTTACGACGGGCTACCGACCAACTCGTTGCTAACTCGTCTACCATGGCCTCAACCACAGCACAAATCCGGTCGTCTATCACTGAACTCCATCAATCTCTGGTCCTAATTGAACGACAACGAAGTGAATACCATCCCTTGCCGTCTAAAATTTCCCAGTTGCGACCAACCTTCTCTTCGATTATACCCCCGTCCTCTCATCTTTGTCTGCCTTCCACAGAAACTCCAAATTTCTGTTCAACCCCTAGCTTATCAGCAAGGTCGAAAGCGTTCAAGGAGTTGGAGGCGATCGTACAGCAACACGCCTCAGGTATCGCCTCTAAACCTTCCAGTAATGAACAAATTCAAACCTCCATCACTAAAAGTTTGCCTTCTTTGGCTCGAATCGATAAACCATCTCCACATGCATCACCCGATTCCCAAACTGAAGAGCAACCTTCCATCGCACCTCTGCAAAATTTTCCTTTACCACACAGCCTCCCAACTCCTTCATAGATCATGACTTCACCCATTGCCAAAATTTTCACTCGTAATTGTTCAAATGTTGAAGAAATTATGGACTCTGGGGACTTGTTCGACGATTTCTTCCTGACGGATAAAGACCAGAACAAAGCTCCTGTACTCGTTCTTGTCCAAACGTTGCAAGAGTTGAACAACTCGGACCCTGCAGCCTTGGTTGTAGACCATAACAGCCACGCAGTGTCAAATAGCGAAGGTGATCATACATTGATGGCTGCTGGTGATTTTATTCAGTTTGATGTTATTTTGGGAAGCAAGAAAATTGAGGCTCCTGTGCTGTTTCGGGGTATTGCTCATTCATTAAATCCTGCAAATAATCTGGGGTTGAAAGTTCTTTCAGCTTCTCCATCCGCCTATCCTACCAATCCAAAAACCAAGTGACTAAATGCTCCAATGATGACTGGATCTGCCATCTCATTAGTATCAGTTGTGCAGGCTAGAAGTAATGCTTGTATTTTGATCTCAGGCTCATTGAGCATGTTTAGTGATCAGATCTGAAATGCAGAAGGCAGGCAGCTCAACTGAACATGAAAAATCTGGTAATGAGCAATTCTTGACTGAATACGAGAGAGATCATCTTAAGGCTGTAAATGTGAGGCACCACAAGGTTGGGCAAGCAGACGCACCTTCAATGTACAGGATCAGTGATGACCTGGAGTATGCTACTAAGATCTATGAATGGTCGGGTACAAGCTGGGAACCATATGTGGCCAATGGCATTCAAGTGCAGTTCTACATGATGAGCCCTTATGTCTTGAAAACCCTATCAACTGATCAGAAGGGCCTTTATTATACTTCATTCAAGGTGTCAGATGTATACGGTGTCTTCCAGTTCAAGGTTGAGTACAAGAGGCTGGGATACACAAGCATGTCCCCATCAAAGCAGATTCCACGCCGGCTCTTGGAAACGAACCTATTTCCTCCACCGAATAACAAAATTGGTTGGTGTATCGGTGAGGTTGCCGTCAATTCTTTTTCATTATTTTGGCAGCCTACCTACAACGGGACAGTGGCTCAAGATGCACTGATTGACAATAGATATGGGTATCACCTCTACCACCCGTGTGTTGCAGCTTTTCTTATATCCCAGGGGCACTTGGTTTGTAGTGTCATGGTGAAATTGCCACCATTATGGCTTCTTTTTTGGATTGGAGGGTTAATAATTGGGAGATACTCAGACGATGTAACTTCTGAAGCTGCTGAGGTTGTGAACATTGGAGCCATATTTTCTTTGAAAACTAACAATGGGATGGTATCACAGATTGCAATGGGAGCTGCTGTTGAAGACATAAATTCTGATCCTAGTTTACTTGGTGGCTGTGTGCTTTCTCTTCAAGTGTATGCTGCCAACTACAGCGGAATTCTCAGCATCTTTGGAGCATTGCAGTTAATGGAGAAGGATATTGTTGCCATAATTGGTACACACATTTCTGTATTGGCCCGGGTGCTCTCATATCTTGCCAATGAAGTCCATGTCCCACTTTTGTCTTTCACAGCATTGGATCCCATGCTTTCATCCACCCAGTATCCTTATTTCCTTCAAACAGCTTCCAATGATCTCTTTCTGATGACCGCCATAGCAGAAATGATTAGCTATGTCGGCATCATACTGAAGACCCATACGATAGACAAAACAAGGCCGATCTGAATCAAAGCTGATGATAGATCTTTTCCTTCTGTTGATGTCATTAATGTGGTGGGGAGCCAATCATGTCTTATCGGATGCTGGTCTAACCATTCAGGCCTCTTAGTTGTGCCACCAAAGTTCCTTAATACAAGGCCATGGAACCGTTCTTGGCAACAATTGGACCCTGTAGTTTGGCCAGGGTTAGTTGTGCTGGTCCCAGTTACGAAGTTGCATCCAAGTGTTTGGGCTTCCTTGTGGCCATTTACTCCCAGTATGTGGGCAATCACTGCAGCATTTTTCCTTCTTCTGGGAGCATTTGTTTGGATCTGGAACATAGAATCAATGATGAGTTTCGTGGGCCACTTGGAAAACAAGTAGTTGATCGCGGGATTCTGGATGATCGTGAACTGAAGCTGGCGTTCGGCAATTTACCAATGGCAACACTTCACCAAGCCTTTCTTTCGTTTAACTTTGAGGACATGGTTCTCGTGATGAAAAGAAAATGTTACGAGCCTTTAGTTTATTCATTTTCTCATTTTCTCCTCCCCAATATTTTTTATTCCTTTCTTGTTTTTTATTCATTTTCTATTATGGCCCTTACCTGATTTTATTCCTTTTGGCTTGTGGGCCTCACACTCATAGTATTAGTATCATTACTGTATTATCTGAGGGGTTTTGAAAAGAAATATTTCCCCCTTTTTCCCACTGATTCTCTCTCTCTCTCTCATTCTGCTTCTCTCCCTCTCGATCTCTATTTCTCTCTCGCTCCCTACTCTCCCTCTCCTTTCCTGCATTTTGGTTTTGCCTCTTTGTTTCTCCCTGCAATTCGGCCTTAAACATTTCGGCCATTTTTCACTTCGGTCGTCTCTGCTTGTTTCCTTCTTTCTCTCTCATGCTCACTGTTTCTCCCTTCTCCTTCTTCTGCTTTGTCACTCCAGCCCTCTTTCCCTTATCTCCTCTGCCAGAGCTCCCCTCTTCGCATCAATCTCACCTTCATGCCTACCATTACCACGATACGGCCATGGAGCACATATCACACACCCCTTGGAAAACCGAGCACCAAGCAAGCACTAGTCGACACTAAATCCTGGAAGTTATGAGTCAAATACTGATCAATCAGTCGACACTAACTCCTAGAAGTTATGAATCAAATACCGATCAATCAGTCGACTTGTCATTTGACATGGAATTTGCCTACTTCAAAAAAAATCCTAACCAAAAAAAACCCTAACAGATAGAACCACTTAAATTTTTGAATTTTTTCATTTTTTTCCTTAGAATATGTTTTTTGCTAATAATAACACTTCACAAATTATAATTTTCTAAATCATCTTATGGAAATTTACTTTTCCAGGTTTATTGAGAAATTGCAGCAAGATATACCAGGGAAAGGAGTGAAACAACAGCTGGAGACACTATGCAGTATTTATGCTCTCTATCTTTTAAAGAAGCATCTTGGAGATTTCCTGTCTACTGGCTGCATCACCTCCAAGCAGGGTTCTCTCGCAAATGATATCCTCAGATCTTTATATTCTCAGGTTGGCCTATGAATATTTTTTTTTTTTAATTTTTTGGTTAGTGAATTTCATTCTATAATGATGTATATTTAGCGAGATATAAGGCTTTGTTGTTTTTTATTTAAAAGAATCAAAGCATGTAATATTTACCAAAGGAAACTATTTTTTACCCAAAAAAATGAAAAATTAATGATCAATAGCAGCAGTTCGTATCATTGTATGAAATATCAACCGTTATATATCAATATTTCCTGACATCGAGATAAAATCTCATTGGCCAGCACCCTGATATAATGTCTGGTATTTACTACCGGGTTTCAATTTGCAAACACATTTTGCATTTGATATCGAGATGCATTGCCAGATACGGTTGACACCAATATTTTCATACATGGTTGGTGCAAAGGAACTAAGCTTCCATGTTTGCGTCCCGATTGCCCACTGATGCAGAAATCCAAAGCATCCATTTAATTTGCTTGATACAATTGATATCGGCTCATATTTGTCTGATTGTTGTCTTGCTAGGTCCGTCCGAATGCCATAGCCCTTGTCGATGCATTCAACTACACGGACCACTTCCTTGGTTCGGTTCTTGGTCGCTCTGATGGAAATGTGTATCCGAAACTCTACGAGGAGGCGTTGAAAGACCCCTTGAATGAATCAGTCGTTCCGGAAGGTTACCAAGAATATCTGCGGCCCGTGTTGAAGCAGCTGCTCCTCCATGGTTCCAGACTCTAAGGGCCCCAGCATGGTTGCAGTCATCTTGTGAGGCTGATTTCTTTCCACAGGAGCCATGAATGTAGGCCCCCCAGTACTTACAAATAGGCAGTCTGCGATGATTAATGTCTTTCAAGTGTCCATGTCCCCAAGGAAAAGAAAGAAAAGAGAAATGATGAAGGAACCAATTTGTTCTTCCTTGGCTTTTGTTGTGTTTTGTACTCAAAATATATATTTATAGACATTTATATCAACAAAAAAACTTAAAACTTATGTGTTTAACCCGAAGCGGTAACTTAGAAGTTATGTTAATTGGTAAACAAAGAACCGATAAATATTAACTTTGGAAATCAATAAAAACGTCACATGTATGATACATAGGTTCATCATTGGCACATATGTCGTGTGTCCACGTACCAAGTGTGCCTATAAAAGCGTCTTATACACTGTACGTGCGGGTGCGGGTGCGGTTTATGAAAAACAAGGCAATGAGTACCATTTTGAAGGTAATTTTTAAGAATTTATTGTAATCGAACGAACATTATAATAGAAGTTTTTGGACTTTTAAATTTCT